>AWOL01S0213992.1:0-20404 GCA_000715115.1 Nicotiana otophora
ATGAAGCTTATTTACAACGGAGTACTAAATGAACATCCATAATATAATATATTCATAACAATAGTATCCATTTTCTAATTTTTGCCCATATATTATTTTCCTTATAATACTTAATACTTAAACCCCAAAACACAAACATCGCCGCTTTACCGCCGCCGCCGCCGTTGCAACGGAGCTCAGACGCTATGGACTTGGGCATGGATGATCCATCAAGCCACCACGACGAACAAGAACAAGATGTTATAATTGATAGCGACGAAGAAGGTATAAAAAATCAATTTATGTCCAATTATAAAACAAAAGAATAAATTTGTGGGTGCAGAGCCAACTTCATCAAATTTTGATTATTGCTGTAATTCTGGGTTTAGACTTTGAATTGCTTGTTTTTTAGTTAAAAATATACATACACTAATATGGATACTTTTGGGATAATGGTTTCAGATGAACCTGATGATTCGGTTCATACATTCATGGGCCATACTGGTATTGTACTTATTTGTTTTATTTTTTTATTATTTTGAAATTAGTGGGATTGAAATGGTTGGTTGTGGAAAAGAGTGGACGGTTATTATAGAAAGAGGTACTAGTTTTCTTCAAACTAGTCTTTTAACTTTTTGATATACAAAGTTGTAATTATTATTTTTCTAATCAATTTCTTCTAATATTCTTTTCAATCCTTCTGTTTTTTTTAATCGATTTGGTGATGGTCTAAAGCCCTTTTAATTAAATTCTTGTTTGTCTGCTTGATTATAATTAGATTTATGGCCATTTATAAGACAACAAAGTTAACAAATAAATTTGTGGTTGCAGAGCTTGATGATGCTGATGAAGAAGATGAAGAAGAACAAAAAGGTTCAATTCCTTCTAGAAACTTCTTCTTTTTTTTTCTTTAAAGTTTCAGCTCTCCGATCGACTCAGTTACTTTTGGTTATTCATGCTGCTGCTGTAATTGTTATCTTACATATATCTGCAAGCTGTCAACTTTATGAAATTTATTTATTGCTGTAGTTCTGGGTTTGGATTACTTATTTGGTTTGGAGCCTTGGGTTTATGTTTAAAAATTGTTTTTTTTTAAAATTAATTAGCATACCGATATGGATATTTGGGTTAATGGTATTGTACTTCTTTTAGTATTCCTGTAATTCCATACTGAATAATGATAGTTGATATGAATACTGGAGATTGCCTGATGTTATGTTGAGTTCACAATTATGGACATGAAAGAAGCAAATTCAGTTTGTTGGCCTTTTTGTGTGGGCTATTGCTAGGTTTTTAGCTGACTAGATAGGGAAACTTTGAGTAGTCAAAACTTTAAAGGCAATTTGATGTGGGCTTTTTAGCAAAGAAAAGAAAAAAGAAAAACAGAAACGTAATGCAAGAACATGTAACTATACATGTCAATTGGAGGAAGAGTATGCTATAGCCAATCAAGTAAGTGGATCAAATACAAAGGTTGGCAGCCACATTGGGGTGTGAAATAGGAGCTCTTCGTAAAACTTACTTGGGCTAGCACTAGGGCCAAAGAGCAAATCCCCTGAAATATGGCAAGGGGTAATAGGAAGGAGTGAAAATAGATTGGCAAAATGGAAAAGTCGGTATCTTTCATTGGGTGGTAGGGTGTATTAGACTCCATTCCTACTTATGTAATGTCTCTGTTCCCACTTCCAGCTAAATTGGAAAAGAGACTTGATACATTGAGAAGTAACTTTATCTGGCAAGGGAAGAGGGAAAGCAAATTATTTCAATTTGGTCAAATGGAAGACTAGCAAGAGAATGGGAGGCATTTCATTTTGGAACCTGTACATGGTTACGAGCACACTCTTTGTGCTGTGATTTTTAATAAAAATGTTACTTTCTCATAGAAAAATATATGTTATGATTCCAGCGCACTGCTCTAGCTGTTAATACTGCGATCAAAACTTAATCTGGAACCTTGGAGCTATGATAAAGTTGTCCCCGTGTGACTTATAGGTCACGGGTTTGAGTCGTGCTTGTATTAGGGTAGGCTGCCTACATGCGGCCCTTCTTCGTACCCTGCGTGAACACGGGATGCTCCGTGCACCGAACTTAATCTGAAAATATATTGCATCAGATGTTGCTCCTCCAATTTTCGGTATTTCTATACAGGAATTTTCCCACACATCTAATCTGATTATTTACCTTATAGAAGAAATTGCATTAGATGTTTGTGGAATCTACTTCACATAAGATGGTTTTATCTCACCGGCACAATAATTTTAGATATGGAGGTTAGATGTGCTTTCATGGATCTTGTAGTTAATAGTTAGATACATCAATGAGTTAATTGTAGTCGATGCCTCCTGATTGGGCATAGTCTATAATTAGTTTGTACTTTGATGTTGATTTTTTTTTAATTAGTTAATTGTTTCAATACCTTTTCCTCTTTATAGGTGAAATATACACTGTTACCTGCAGCCCAATAGATGCTAGTTTGGTGGCAACAGGTGGTGGAGATAACAGAGGATTTATGTGGAGGATTGGTCAAGGTGATTTTGCCTTTGAGATAGAAAGTAATTAAGTCATGACTAACACCAAGAATACTTGTCTTGTCTTTGTCATCTGAATGGTTCAACATTTTGTGTCGCTAATTAGATGAACTTTGAGATATGGTGCAGGTCACGAAAATTCTGTATCTAGTTTGGCATTTAGTACTGATGGTCGGTTGCTTGCTTCTGGGAGCTTTGATTGCCATATAAGAGTGTGGGACATAACTTCAGGTAGTTCGAAGGGCACACTTGAAGGTCCTGGAGGCGGAATAGAGGTGACACATTTTTTGGTGCGCAAGAAATCTGATGTTGTGTAACAATTTGAGATCAATTAAGAAATGTGAGGTTGCTCAGTGGGTCAGGTGGCATCCAAGAGCACATGTGGTGTTGGCAGGTTCGGGGATTCTTCTGTTTGGATGTGGAATGCTGATAACATGGCTTTCATGAACATGTTTTTAGGTCATCGCGGTAGTGTAACGTGTGGTGGTTTCACTCCTGATGGTACTTCCTTGTTTCTCCATTAAATTTGCTGTCTTTTTCTTCTTTTGAGTTGAGGTTACGTTTGTTATATATGCTTGCTCAGGTAAATTAATTTGTACCGGGTCTGATGATGCGACTCTGAGGATATGGGACCCAAGGAGTGCCCAAAGTATCCATGTTGTAAGTGGTGAGGTTTTTGCTTTCTGGCTGCTAATATCTTGATTTTTTTTCCATTATGCATTTCAAAATCAGGTCAAAAGTAAAGCTGTAATAATTCCCCTCCCCCCCCCCCCCCAAAACACACACAGAAAGCAGGGTTGGGGGGCTACAAATAGAAGGCTTTCTGGCAATCGTAACAAAGTGTGTTCCCATATTTAGGGGGATGTGGCTGAGATATAAAATGCTGAATAAAAACTGTGGATTGAAACATTTGTTAGTACGGTATATTGCTAAGTTAGCGTTTCTCTTCTTTCATCCTCAAGGACCTTATTATCTATTCTGATCAATGTCTTGCTTGTTTCTTTTCTTTCGTTGAGCTGGCTCTCTGTACTTCCATTCCAAGAAATGATATTAGCACTCTTATCAGTGGCGAGATTTCCTGTCACAACATTTGTCTTTATTAGAGAAACTACTTTTTTCTAAATTAATACATGATTTCTCAGATCTGGTCCTGTTATTATTGTTTGTTGTTTTTTGTAAAAAAATGTTTATAGAGAAATGATATTAGCACTCTTATCAGTGCCGAGATTTCCTGTCACAACGTTTGTCTTTATTAGAGAAACTACTTTTTTCTAAATTAATACATGATTTCTCAGATCTGGTCCTGTTATTATTGTTTGTTGTTTTTGTAAAAAAATGTTTATAGAGAAATGATATTAGCACTCTTATCAGTGCCGAGATTTCCTGTCACAACGTTTGTCTTTATTAGAGAAACTACTTTTTTCTAAATTAATACATGATTTCTCAGATCTGGTCCTGTTATTATTGTTTGTTGTTTTTGTAAAAAAATGTTTATTCATTGTTGCAAGGTCATCCATATCACACAGAAGGACTGACATGCTTGACGACCAGCGTGGATTCAACTCTTGCTCTCACAGGCTCGAAGGATGGTTCGGCTCACATTGTGAATATAACTACTGGAAGGTTCAGAAATTTCAATTGCTGATAATTTACACTTTCTATTTTTCACAATTGTTTTTTCTCTAATTGATGCTTCCTGACCTTGGAGGCAGTTTGGCTGATCACTGATTAATATTTTCTATGTCAGGTTGTCACTTCTCTTAGTGCTCATACAGATTCGATAGAATGTGTCGGCTTTTCAGCAAGGTTTGTCTACATTTGACATCTTTCTATCTATCCTTGTATTTTTACCCTTTGAATGTCCTTTATCTGAAAGATGATAGAAGAGAAGGATAAGATATTGTCCAACAACTAAACCACTTATATGTGCATATGCCTTGACCACTGAAGACTTGACTGTCGTATTCTAAAATTGCTAGAAGAGGAACCAATTGTTGTCAGCAAGCCTGAAGATGATTTAACTGAAGAGGCAGCAGTTATGTGAACATAGTCCATGATAACATATTAGGTTTATTGGCTAAGAACATTTAAAAGAACACTTTGATGCACCTTCATTATCAATGTACCTAAGCAGTCATCTACTAATTAATCTGAGGATCTTTTGTGGGCGTAAAATAGGATTAGTGTGGACTTGGTTTGCTGCATTCAGATGTTTTTGGAGTCTTCATATTGTATTTTGCTGGAGAGGAATATCTAATTGTCTAAGTAACAGATTGCGGTTTCAAACGATAACACCCTGCTTAGACAACTTCATATCCTTAAGAAGATTGATAAGTGCTGATAGTCATTTGCTGAAACTGGAGAACTGTTGATGCCAGGTCTTGTCTTTCTTCTGAATGAGAGGCTCGTATGAACTTGTATAACTTAGAAAAACAAAGTTTAATGAGCTAATCCAGTTGGGAAAATACATGTGGCGATGTAAATTGGTTATGGACTCCATGTCTCTAAGTTCCAATAATTAGACAGCAACTGAACCTAAAACAGCATCAAACTTTTCAGGGCAAGATAGTCATGGTTGGGTAATATAGCATCAGTTTAGTCATCTGTCTGTCGAACTAGCATGTCAAAATTATTTCCAGAATTTATAGCGTGTAATGTGAATGGAAAAATGGCGTGTGATCCAATAATAGCGTGCATTTCCAGAAGGTCAGCATTGCATTGTTACTTGCCCTTGTTTCTGCGTAATTCAATGTGCGACTCTAGATTGCTTTGAGATAAACTTTGTTACTAACCCCTGAGAACCTTTCTTCTTGAGATTATTACAAGCATACCTTTTGTTGGAAGTCTCTTCCCATAGGATGGTTTGAAGATTGATATGTAGCCATTGCATGAACTATTTCGAGACAGAGAACATGACGAGAGACGAAAACAAGGGTGTACCTCTTAAATAGATGACTTAGGGATAAACATAGTATATAGGACTTTATATCAATTTTCACTGGTGCAACAGTTCTCACTCTGAAGTTTTTTCCGTAGTTAATCCCTTTGCCTTCCAATGGATCCTGATTGATTATCATGAGTTGCATGCCTTGAATGTTCCGCTCTCTATTAGTAATTTTCGATTTGCCTAATTAATAATTGGTGCTTTAAACTACTTTCATAATGTGAAACGACTTTCAGTGCTCCTTGGGCTTCAACTGGAGGCTTGGACAATAATCTCATTATTTGGGACTTACAGCACTCCTCACCTCGCTCCATTTGTAAACATGAGGTTTGAACTTCCTTGTGCTTTAACTGTATATTTCTGTATTTTTGCTTCTGTGAATACCCTTATGCCAATATCAAGTTCTGTAGCAAACCCCAGCCTTTTCCTTGGCGTGCTATTCGCTGACAATTAACTTTGTTTAGGACGGCGTGACATGCTTATTGTGGCTGGGGCAATCTACATATGTGGCAACAGGCTGTGTTGGTGGGAAAGTGCGAATATGGGATAGCCGTTCTGGAGACTGTGTGAGGACCTTTAATGGACACACTCGTGCAATTCAATCTATTGCTGCATCGTCCAATGGGGAGTACCTTGTTTCTGCCTCTATCGATGGAACATCACGGGTATTTGAGATAGCAGAGTTCAAATAAGAAGAGACCCCTATCAATGTTGTTCTTGAAGAATTAAAATAGTTACACTGAGGTTTAAGTACTACAGAGAGCCAGAGTTGCACTTTGCAAAAGCATTTGCTAGATTCTTGTTTTCAGCTTTGACTTTTGCACATATACTTTATAACTGATGACAGCATCTGATAATCAAAAGATCCTCAATGCAGCTGTTAGAGGGCGAAAACAAACTACTTGGTGTAGATACATAATATTTGCCCTCTCACTTTCGTCTATTTTACCTCATATAATTTGTTGTTACTATTTTTTTTTCTTAAGTATTTTCTTATTATCGGCACGGTATCGCCCATTGATTGCATTGATTCACCGTTACTTATTGGTAAATCCCTAACTTTAGGTCTTTTCAAAAAGTTTAAATTGATTCGATTTTGAAATAACACGACATGTCTATTTAGCGAATAACCTTTCAATCCAAATAAGGAAAATAATATCACCTTGCATAATATGGATTACAAACATTCATGATCAGATTTGAATAGTTGGAATGACTTATCTCTTAAGGGGTCGTTTGGTAGGATGTATTAGATAAAATAATGCATGTATTAGCTTTGTGTATTCATAATACCTTGTCTGGTACACTTTTTGAACTTATGTATTTGTTATGCAAGCATTAGTTAAACACCATATTTGATATTGTCATATGCATAATTAATGCATAAGAAACCATGGCATTAGCAATGCAATGAGTTTTAATGCATGCATTAGCTTAGTTAAAGACAAAATTGTCCTTCAAAATTTACTTGATTAAAATATGATATTATATTAATGCAAGTTAGAAATAATTCAAGAAAGTGGGAAACAAAATTATATCTCTAGTAAATAAATAAATACTTAGCATATTTTCTTTTTTATAAATAAATATTTAGTTCTATACTACAAGATAGGTAGACAAATCAAATAACTTTTTCAAAACCTTGTTCATATAAAAACATTCCTCAATATATGTTTCTTTAAAAAAAATAAAGTGATAGACCAGCTATGAGGATATTTTTGTAAACAAACAATTCTTTTATAAATTGTGCAATACTTTAATACATCAAACCAAACAATGGATAGGAAATATGTCAGCATAGTTAATGCCAGCATAACTAATGCAAGCATAACTACTACCAGCGTTACTAATATGCCATATTCAATATCATTCTAATACATCCTACCAAACGATCCCTTAGTTTATTGCAAATGTCGTAGCAAAGATGGAAAATTTGACGCAATTTGGATTTAAAAAAAAAACAATTACTAATTCGGCATGTACACAACGAAATTATACATTATAAGATAAATTACACATTTCTTATTAAAAGACTCTCATTTTTAGAGCCCGTTTGGATTAGCTGGTTGTAAATAGCTGATAAGTGTGAAGTGCTGAAAATATTTTTTAAGTGTTGAAACTGATTTTTTAAATAAACATTTACGCATTTGGATAAACGTGCTGAAACTGATAACAAGCAGTTGATGTGTTTGGTAGAAAAGTGCTGATAAGTTGTTCTTTTATTAAAATGACTAAAATATTCTTAAAAACTTTTAAAAGATTATAAATTAAAAAGTTTCTTTGTAAAGAAATATATGAACAACGAATATGGAATGAAAAGAAAGTTAGAAAAAAAAATTTGGGAAAATATTTTATGAATTAGAAAATATTATTAAGGATAAACTAGTAAAAACTTTGGTCAAACTAAAAGTGCTTATAAGCTAAAAAAATCATAAGTTGGGGGTGACCAACTTATGACTTATGACTGATTTTAACTTATAAGCACTTGGCTTATAAACACTTTGAGTGTTTACCAAACGCATAAATTAGCCAAACAATGCTTATAAGACAATTTGACGAGCTTATAAGCTTAGCCAAACACCCTCAAGCATAACTTTTTACTAATAACAGATTCTAACTCAGGTAAAACCTCACCACAACAAAATGTGACCTAAAAAAAAAGGAAAAAGAAAAAACACACACATTTATATCTATATCTATATACTATATTAAAAGCACGAAGGCCCTTAGCGAAATGTGGTTCGCCTTTTTTATCCTTTTAAAATAGAGTTCACATTGAACAAAATAGTCATTTCATTACTATTCTAATATTTAGTAGTTTGAAATTAGCTAAAATTATGATTATTAGATTTTTTTTTTCTATTTGGTTTGTGAAGGACTTTAAAGATCATTAAGTTTTTACCTTATATATTTTTTATTGGATCTGCATAACATAACTACAATACTTTTTATGTTAATATTTTCTAATATCTATATTATATTAATTCTAACATAAATAAAGAGATTGACCAGAACGAAACTAACCTTCTTTTACCTGGTACGCCTATTAAGTAGTCTAACCCAAATTTTAAAAAGAATAGAATGCAGCAAACTTCACTTTTAGAAAATTCTTTTACAATTGTTGTCAAATTACAAGTGGTGGAATTTTGAGTTTGAACAAATCCCACGTGGTCTATAGAATTTTCATTTAATTCCTTTTCAAATATTAATAAAAATTTAACTATTAAATCTTTAGTTATTTATACTATATAGCAACTTAGCATTTACAAATGTAAGATCGATTACGATTTCACTTACATAAATCATTATTAATAGGCATAATATACATACATCATATAGTATCAATCTATATTTATATTCTTGTGATGACCCAAAATGTCATCTTTAAATTTAATAAGTAATTATGTGTTCTAAGACCTCGAAAAGTACCATTTATCATTCTTCGACTTGCGTGCGCAGTCCGTACAATTTTTCGGAAAGTTTTTATGTGAAAAATAGATTAAAACGTGAAATAGAGCTTTAAAACTCAACTAAGTTGACTTTGATCAATATTTTGAGCAAACTTACCCGGATCAGCATTTTAACAATTCTGGTAGGTCCGTATCATGATTTGGGACTTGGGCGTATGCTCGGAATCGAATTCCGAGGTCCCTAGCCCGAGATATGAAATTTTGATGAAAAATTAAAAGCTTGAAAGTTTAATAATTTTTAAGAAATTACTGGTGTTGGATTTATTGACACTGAGTCCGTATTTTAGTTTTGGAGCCTGGTATAGGTTCATTATAATAATTATGACTTGTCTGCCGAATTTGGTGAGAATCGGAGTTGATTTGACGTGATTCGGATGTCCGGTTGTAAAGATTTAAGCTTTAAAGTTTTTTTGAAAATTTCCTTTGATTTGGCGTCCAATCCGTAGTTCTAGGTGTTATTTTGGCGATTTGATCGCGCGAGCAAGTTCGTATGAGGTTTTTGGACTTGTGTGCATGTTTGGTTTGGAGCCCCGAGGGCTCGGGTGAGTTTCGGGTAGGCTACGGGATTATTTTGAACTTAGAAAAATCTAGTTTTTCTGCAACTTCAGGCTTCTGGTATTTCCTTCATCGTGTTCGTGAATGTACTCTCGCGAACGCGAAGAGTAAACTGGGTTGGCTGAATCTTCCTTCTTCGCGAACGCGAAGCTATGGGGACTACACCCTTCGCGAACGCGACCAACACAACGCGAACGCGCAGCTTTAGAGGCCTGGGGGAGGGGTATGTTGTCCTTCTAAGCGAACGCGAGCACTGGCACGCGAACGCGAAGGTCGGGGGGGAGGGGGGGGGGGGGGGGGGAGTCTTCGTGAACACGAAGGAGGACTTGCGAATGCGAAAGCCACGGGCTGCTACTCATTGCGAACGCGACAGATCCTTCGCGAACGCAAAAAAGGCCTAATGCCTGTGACTTAAAACAGAACCAAAACGGGATTTTTCCATTTTTCACAAACCCTCAATTAGAACTCGGTTTAGGGGCGATTTCAAAGGAGCTTTTCACGATTTCGAACTGGGTAAGTATTTTTTATCATATAGTGATTGTATTTCATAAATCTAAGTCTATATTCATCGTTTATTTCAGATTTAGATGGAAGAAATTGGAATTTTTATGAAATCTTCCAAAAACGATAATTTAAGATTTGGAGGTCCATTTGACATCAGAATTTGATAAATTTTATATAGTTGGACTCGTATAGAAACGGGTGTTCGGATTTCGTAAGTTTTTACGAGATTTGAGACGTGGGTCCCACTGCCGAATATTTTAATGAATTTTAGATTTTATCCGAAAAATTAGTAAATTCATATGGAATTAATTGCTATGATTCGTATTGAGTATATTGAATTATTTGTGAATAGATTTGAAGCTTTCAGAGACAAATTTAAAAGGAAAAGTTGTGGTTGAGTAATTGATTGGAATTTGCAAAGTGAGGTAAGTGTCGTGGTTAACCTTGACTTGAGGGAATAGAAACCTTAAATTATTTGTTATGTGAATTGCATGTGAACGACGTATAGGCGAGGTGACGAGTGTCTATACGTCGTCAAATTAATTATTTGCCTGCTTACTTGAAAAATCATAAATTGTTTTAAATCATGAATTAATCATTATAATAATTGTTTCTCTCCTATTCTTTGTCAAATATTAATTCTTGAATTCCTGCATTAATTGTTACATGCTATTTGAATCATGTGACTTAATTGTTATTTGACATTTAGCATATTAAATATTAAACTGCATATTTTCTCTCTGATTTTCATAATAATTTATTATTTGTCATTGTTTGTTTCATAATTAAATCATAATTATTGTATGCTTGTTGTCCTATAGTTTTATATCAATTGTTGCATTTATTTGGGAAATTTCTTCTATAAGAATTGGTAAATGAATATGTTGGAGGAGCGGGTTGCACGCCGCAACAGACTTATTTAAAAGTCGATATATATATATAGAGAGATTGGGTTGTACGCCGCAACATACTTGATTAAAATGAATATATTGGAGGAGCGGGTTGCACGCCGCAACAGACTTATTTAAAAGTCGATATATATATATAGAGAGATTGGGTTGTACGCCGCAACATACTTGATTAAAATGAATATATTGGAGGAGCGGGTTGCACGCCGCAACAGACTTATTTAAAAGTCGATATATATATATAGAGAGATTGGGTTGTACGCCGCAACATACTTGATTAAAATGAATATATTGGAGGAGCGGGTTGCACGCCGCAACAGACTTATTTAAAAGTCGATATATATATATAGAGAGATTGGGTTGTACGCCGCAACATACTTGATTAAAATGAATATATTGGAGGAGCGGGTTGCACGCCGCAACAGACTTATTTAAAAGTCGATATATATATATAGAGAGATTGGGTTGTACGCCGCAACATACTTGATTAAAATGAATATATTGGAGGAGCGGGTTGCACGCCGCAACAGAGCTGGATGTGAATATATTGTGAGAGCGGTTTGCACGCTGCAACAGAATTGAATGTAAATATATTGTGAGAGCGTGTTGCACGCTGCAACAGAATTAGGTGAAATAATAATGGATTATGACTGCCGAGTTGGCTTCAATTATTATAAATGAGTTACCTGATTTATTTTTATTATTTTTTGTTGTTGTTAATATTGCGTACAAGTTAATGTAAGTGAACTGCCTTAGCCTCGTCACTACTTCGTCGAGGTTTGGCTCAGCACTTCCCAGTACAGGGGGTCAGTTATATTGATACTACACTATGCACTTCTTGTGCAGATTTCGGAGTTGGTCCCAACGGCGTACCATAGACTTGCTCGGATTTCAGCTACTCGGAGGAGCTTGAGGTATAACTGCATGACGTCCGCAGTTCTAAAGTCCCAGTCTATTTTATTTAGCTGTGTGTTTATTTCTAGACAACTTCATTTTATTCAGACCTTTAATTATATTATTATAGAAGTTCGTGCACTTGTGACACCAATTCTGGGATGGTATTTAGACACCGTTATTTTTTTATGGATTATTTCACTATATTTCAAACTTTGCTTCCGCATTTGTGTCTTTGATTATTAATAATTTAAAAATAATTTTTAAATTAGTTAATATTATTCTAACGTTGGTTTGCCTAGCAAGTGAAATGTTAGGTGCCATCACGGTCCGAAGGTGGAAATTTCGGGTCATGACAATTATATATATCTATATCTATCTATTTATATTATATTAAAAGGACGAAGGCCCTTAGCGAAATGTCGTTCCCCTTTTTACCCTTTAAAAACATATTTTATATTGAACACGATTGTAATTTAAGTTACTTTCCTAATATTTAGAAATTTGAACTCAACTAAATTTTAGGTATTTATAAACTTTTTCTTATTTAAAAAAGTAACTAACACCAAAAATGGAAAAACCAAAGTTGGAATATGCGCCTAGAGTTCTTTTAGGTTTAGAAATCTTTATTCTTTCACATAGAATTATATAATATTCAAAGAGTGACACAACGATTGGAAATTAAAGTAGAAAACAAAATTTCATATATTTAGAAATTAGAACTCCATGACGTTTATAAGTTTTTGTCCAAATATAACCATTATTATTTGTTATGTAAAAGAATTAATGAAAGAGAATGAATACATAGAAAACTATAGAAATAAAGTGAGTTGTCTTTTTCTTTTTTCATTTGAGCTATTCACATTTTTAGGAAAATAACCTAAATTATAATTTTGTCAATGTGAACTTTATTTTTAAAGGGTTAAAAGAACGAACATATTTCGCTAAGAGTATTCGTGCTTTTAATATAGTCTATAACTCTATAGATTATATATACATTGTTTGCAAATATGATTGTCACCATTGTCAATGGAACATCGAGGCCGATTAACTATTTTCTAGAGGTAATTCTTCTTTAATCCTTGAGTCGTAATAATCAAGTAGATTGGCGCTTTGTATAGTCAATGGATTCAACTGGACAAAAGAAACTACTTTATAATTTATCGTGCCTTTCCATGCTATGATTTAATCCATATTAATTCTAATGCAAAGAACAAATAACTATTTGTCGCATGAATAAGCCAATAGTATGCCATGTTCAGTTTCCCTTAAGGAATAATTATTTTTCTCTAAGTCTTTTTGTAGATTTGAGTGTGAGAATTTTTACAATTATCAATGCTTCAACTAATACTCTATCTTCAACATCTATTTACTCCTTCAACATATAATCTAAGTTTCTTATTCTTTTCTCTAATTAACTTTTATCTAAATGAACAACATTAATGATATACTGTAGACACTATATTGTATTGGTAAGATTTTCAATTATAGGGATTGTTTTGCTATATTTACAAGATTTTTGATTGTTCCGACTTTTTATGTTAGAGGTTAAATAAAAAAATAGTTCTAATCGCTCTAATATAGTAATTATGATAATATTCTTGTTGTTCACTTTTATATTTAAGAAAGAATTCAGGCTAATTTTAAATTTATGGTATCTAATCTTATTTTAATTTTATTAATTTTAAATATAAATTTTACAATAATCGCTAGGCACCACATACGCTAAAACTAGTATACCCAAAAAACACGTAGTCATAAGTGATGAGCAGTAAAACAGTAATCATCCGTGAGGGAGTGAGGGGAGCAGTAAAAGAGTGCTATTCCTAATGTTTTTTTTTTTTTTTTTTTTAAATTTCTTCATATTTAAATAGTCAACATTTTACATTTATGTAATTAAATGAACTTTCTTTTCCAATTTTGGCCAATGAATTATTTTCCTTCTAATACCCTCCTTAAACCCCAAAATCACTACATCCACCGCTTTTCTTCCTCCGCCTCCTCCGCCGTAATCTCATTCATACGACGGCGTTTAAGGGATAATCATGAACGCTCCATCACCGCACCACGAAGAAGACGAACACGAAGAAGAGGTCTTCATAGATGAAAGTGATATCATTCAAGAAATAAACGTCGACGAAGAAGGTATAAAACAAAATCCAATCTTTTTCCCCAAACTCTTCTTTTTATATTATTTTAGTATAGTTACATTTATGGACAATTACAAAACAAATAATGGTTGCAGAGTTAATTGATGCTGATGAAGATGATGAAGGAGAAGAAGAAGGAGGAGGAGGTTTGTTAGGTGAGTTATGTTTTGCTCAATGGAAGTTTTTTGTTTTAAGTTTTCAGCTTTCTATTTGACTTAATCACTTCTAGAAACCTTCTGAGTATATACAGCCAAAATTTCATATATCTTGGTTCCTCATGTTTCTGCTGTAATTACTTTTACTTGCTCCCTCCATCCCAATTTATGTGAATGTATTTGACTGCACTCCAGGTTTAAGAAATAAAGAAAGACTTGTAACTTGTGGTCTAAAACAAGCCATGGACATTTGTTGGGCTATAAATCATCTTATAAAGGGTAAAATGCTGATTTCAAAGTTAAATTGTTTTTATATATAGAATGATGTTATTTTTTTCGGGACAGACTAGAAAGTAAAGTGTACCACATAAATTGTGACAGGGAGAGGATATGTTACTGCAAGCCGCGAACTTTGCGAAATTGAATTATTGCTGTAATTCTGGGTTTGGACTTTGTATTACTTATTTTTCGGTTGGGTTCATTTGTTTTGGGGGGGAGTGGGGAGAGGGGAGTGGGGAGTGGGGAGGGGAGTGGGGTGTTTAGTTCAAAACTTTTTTTTTGGATTAATTAGCATACTGATATGGATGTTTGGGATAATTGTTCCAGATGAAGCTGATGATTCGGTTCATACATTCACGGGCCATACTGGTATTGTACTTCTTCTAGTATTCTTGTAATTTGATATTTGAATGATGAACAGCGCTCATTTGATATTCTTATTCAGTTGCAACTTTCGTTTTAGTCCTGCTGCAGTTGGAAAACTGGAGGTTGCCTAATGTTATGTTGAGTCTCTTTGTGTGTCGGTTAAAAAAACATGTGTGGGGTATAGATAGGTTGTTTAGCTGACTAAATGGGGAAACGTTGCCTTTTCAGTCGCATAGAATTCTACACTTAGAAGTGCTATTGCCTTTGATTGATGGTGCTTCAAATAAGTGGACAAATTTTACTAGGAAGTGCATTGTCGAATCGTCAATCAAATAAGCAAAGCTAATTTGTCCAATAGGCAAGCTTGAACAAATACTGAGTACTAAAAGAAAAATTGGACGATGAAAGAGAAAACCAGTGGTCATGGTGGAGCATACATACAATTTCTTAAGATATGAAAAAAGAAAACCAGCGGTTTTAAAGACACTGATGGATCATGGTGTAGTAGTAGTCGTAGAAAGTAGATGCCAATGCTTATTACCAAACAAGTTTTATGCGTGGAATATGAAATTTGTAAAAGGGCTATGTTTTTCTTGGATCGAGATTGTTCCCGAAGGACAAGATTCAATTTTTCCCAAATTAAGATAAAAATTAGGATTTTGTTTATATCCAACTAAATCTTATTGATTTCAGTTGGAGCATTCTATAACATGCTTTTGGAAAAGGACATCCTGCAATGAAAGAGAAAAAATTACTTGATCAAAAAATGAAAAAGAACAAAATATGATATGATTCTAGCTAACTGTTCTAGGCTTCTGGTTCTGGAAATATAAACAAGATTTTTGCATCAGATGTTGGTCCTCTTTCTGGTATTTGTATCCGGGAGTTTCACACACATCAATGTAATTATTTTTGCATTTCCAAAAATTTGCATCTGCTGCTGGTGAACCTGCTTCGCATAAGATGGTTTAACCTCACTGGCACAATGATTCTATATCTGGGAATTTCACACACATCAATGTAATTATTTTGGCATTTCCAAAAATTTGCATCTGCTGCTGGTGAACCTGCTTCGCATAAGATGGTTTAACCTCACTGGCACAATGATTCTATATCTGGGAATTTCACACACATCAATGTAATTATTTTTGCATTTCCAAAAATTTGCATCTGCTGCTGGTGAACCTGCTTCGCATAAGATGGTTTAACCTCACTGGCACAATGATTCTATATCTGGGAATTTCACACACATCAATGTAATTATTTTGGCATTTCCAAAAATTTGCATCTGCTGCTGGTGAACCTGCTTCACATAAGATGGTTTAACCTCACTGGCACAATGATTTTAGATATGGAGCTTAAATGTGTTTCATGGATTTTGTAGTAGTTAATAGTTAGATGCAGCCATGAGTTCTTTTGGATAAGGTTAGATGCAGCCATGAGTTTACTGTTGTCAATGCATCCTAATTGGGCATAGTGTATAAGTAGTTTGTACTTTATGGTGCTTACTGTTTTCTTGATAATTTAATTTTTCAATACCTTTTCCTCTTTATAGGTGAACTATATACCGTTACCTGCAGCCCAACAGATGCTAGTTTGGTGGCAACAGGTGGTGGAGATGATAGAGGATTTATGTGGAAGATTGGTTATGGTGATTTTGCTTTTGAGTTACAAGGTAATTGAGTCTTGACTAACACCAAGAATCCTTTTCTTTTGTTTATCATCTGAATGATTCATGGTTTAATGTAAGTTGTTTGATTATGCTGCAGGTCACACAGATTCTGTATCGAGTTTGGCTTTTAGTACTGATGGCCAGTTGCTTGCTTCTGGGAGCCTTGACGGGAATATAAGAGTGTGGAACATGACTTCAGGTGGTCTGAATGGCACACTTGAAGGTCCTGGAGGCGGAATAGAGGTGAAACATTTTCTCGTGCGTAACAAATCCTATTTTTGTGTAAAATTTGGAATCAATTATGAAATGTGAGGTGCTCAGTGGGTCAGGTGGCATCCGAGAGGACATGTGGTGTTGGCAGGTTCAGAGGATTCTTCCGTTTGGATGTGGAATGCTGATAACAGTGCTTTCATGAACACGTTTTTAGGTCATAGTGGTAGTGTAACCTGTGGTGGTTTCACTCCTGATGGTACTTCCCTGTTTCTCTGGTAAAATTTCCAGTGTTTACCTCCTTTTGAGTAGAACTTATGTTTCTTATATATGCTTGCTCAGGTAAATCGATTTGTACTGGGTCCGATGATGCAACCCTGAGGATATGGGATCCAAAGAGTGCCCAGAGTATCCATGTGGTAAGAGGTGAGATTTTTGCTTTCTGGCTGCTAATATCTTGATTTCTTTTGCATCACACATTCCAAAATTAGGTGAAAAGTAAAGCTTTTATTCTGCCTCCAACACTCCCTCGTCCGACCCACATACCACAAATAGGGGTAGGAAGCTTACAGATAGAAGGCTTTCTCTCATTTGCGCAAAAATATGTTTCCCTATTTCGGGGAATGTGGCTGAGATATAAAATGCTGGATAAAAACTGTGGATAGTAGCATATGCTAATAATATATTGCTGAGTTAGCATTTCTCTTTCATTTTCAAGGACCTTAATCCATGCTTATTGATATCTTGCTTGTTTCTTTCTTTCAATATGCTATATTGAGCTGGCTCTCTGTACTTCCATTCCAATAAATGACGTTAGCACTCTTATCAGTGGCGATATTTGCTGTCATAACATTGGTCTTTTATTAGAGAAACTATTTTTCTAGATTTAGACCCCACTTTTAGGATTAAACTTGGGTTTTTGTTGTTGTTGTTGTTTGTACTTTTCTAGATTAATACTCACTCTATTTCAATTTAAATGACACACTTTCCTTATTAGTCCGTTCCAAAAAGAATGACAGATTTCTATATTTGGAGATAATTTAACTTTAAATTTTTTATTTTACCCACTTTACCCTTAATGAGAAGCTTTTATGCCACACAAATGTCATGCCCTACAAAGTTTTTGCCCCTTAAGCTTTTAGGACCACATATTTCAAGAGTTTCTTTTTTTCTTAAACTTTGTGCCAAGTCAAACTACATCATTTAAATTGAAATGGAGGGAGTATATGATTTGTCAGATCTGGTCTTACTATTATTATTTGTTAATTTCTGAAAATGTTTATTTATTGTTGCAAGGTCATCCGTATCACACGGAAGGACTGACATGCTTGACGATCAGCTCGGATTCAGCTCTTGCTCTCTCAGGTTCAAAGGATGGTTCGGCTCACATTGTCAATATAACTACTGGAAGGGTCAGAATCTTCGATGAATGATAATTTTCTCTTTACATTTTTCACAATGGTTTTTTATGTAATTTGATGCTTCCAGACTTTGGACGGTGTTTGTCTGATCACTGATTATTATTTTCTATGTCAGGTTGTCACTTCTCTGAGTTCTCATACAGATTCGATAGAATGTGCCAGCTTTTCGGCAAGGTTTTGTCTACATCTGACATCTCTCTATCTATCCTTGTATTTTAACCCTTTGAATGCCCTTTATCTGTAAGGGGACAGAGGAGACGGATTGGTAAATAATTAAAATATCGTGCAACAATCACCACAAATATGTGTACATGCCTTGACCACTGAACCCTTGACTGTTTTATTGTAAAATTAGCCCGAGAGGAATCAAATGTTGTCAGATCTCCTGAGGACGATTTTACTAAAGAGACAGTAGTTATGTGGACATAGTCCAGTATAACATATTAGATTATTGGTTAAGAACATATTTAAAAAACGGAAAAGGGTAAAAAATACCCATCTACTATTGGATATTGTTTAAAGTTACCCTCCATTATACTATTTGGTCATTTTAATCCCTACCGGAGGGGGCACGTGGAGGCCTTCTAAACCTTACCACCAACCCTGAATTAAATTAACCCGACCCATTACCCATAATCCAGTAAAATCTGGTGTTCTTCACGGTTTGCTTCTAAAATCTGAAATCTCATTTATTCTTGTTCTTCATTGAGAAATTTGGCGTTTAACTAACAAATTATCCAAAACTAGAAAAATCGTGTTTGCTTCATATTTTTTCTTCACGGTTTGCTTCTACAACAACACAGTGAATTCCCATAAGTGGGGTCTAGGGAGGGTAGGGTGTACACAGCCTTACCCCTACCCTGGGAAGGTAGAGAGGATGTTTCCGATAGACCCTCGGCTAAAGAGAAAAATGAATAGAAACAGTGGCAACAAGTAGTAACAATAAGAAGATATTAAGGAAGCGAAATAAAGATAGCAATCAAACAATAGGTAGTAATAGCAACTAAGAATAAAAAGATACCGTACCAACGCTAGTGCTACCGGGCTAAGAAAGAAAAAGGGACACGCTTGACTACTTACTAATCATCTACCCTAATCCTCGACTTCCACGCCCTCCTATCAGGGGTCATGTTCTCGGCAAGCTCTAGCTGTGCCATATCCTGCCTAATGACCTCTCCCTAATACCTCACATTTTGCTTCTAAAATCTGAAATCTCACTAATTCTTGTTCTTCATTGAGAAGTCTGGTGTTTAACTAAAAAATTATCCTTGATCTCTTCTCTTGAAACCCGGCTTTGGAAGTTGTCACTGATTTGGGGTTTAGAACTAGGTCACCATTGCCGAGCTTAAAACTTCGAATCTGGGTTTGCATTTTCGCAGGTCTGAGGTATGTTTGTTCTGAATCTGATAAGCAAATCGTCGAAGACCCCTCGAAATGTAGACTTATAAGCGAAATCGTAAAATGCCGTTGATGAGTCGAGGCTCTCAAATCTGGAAATTCGTCGAAGTTGTGACTCAAATCAATTGGGTGTTCGAATTTCTTGTGGGAAATACCTTGTGAAGCTTGTACTGATATTTGATTTTGTTTGGAGAGGATTCAAACACCATAAGGCATAAGCTGTTGGGTCTCTTGGAAATTCGAATTTGAGGTTTAAAAAAAAATGAAGAACGATTGGAATTGAATTTTGAAGGTCTCGGCTGAATTTTAAAAATATATTTGCTTCTAAATTTTACTGGGTTATGGATAATGGGTAATGGGTCTGGCTTAAATTTTAATTCAGGATTAGGGGTTAAAAAGGCTTAGAAAGCCTCCACGTGTCCCCTCTGTTAAATGGAGGGCAAATCTGATCAATAGTAAGATGGTAGGGATTTAAATGACCAAATAGTATACAACAACAACAACAACCCAGTAAAATCCCACTAATGGGGTCTGGGGAGGGTAGTGTGTACGCAGACCTTACCCCTACCCCGAAGGAGTAGAGAGGCTGTTTCCGAAAGACCCTCGGCTCAAAAAAATAAAAAATAAAAAGACAAAATGACAAAAAGGAAACAATATTAGTATCACAACAACAATCATAGGATAAATAGGAACACTATGAAATCCAGAAGAAAGATGCAAAGCAAAGGGAGACAATATTTGTAAATATTAGTATCACCACAACAATCATAAGAAAAATAGGAACAACATGAAATGTAGAAGAAAGATGCAAAGCAAAAGCGATAGCTAGTAAATAGGACATGCACTGAAAAGCGAAATAGTAAGCCATAACATTGCCAATAGTTATCTTAGACAAAAACCCTACATGCCTAGTCCCACAATGGTACGAAGCAAGGCACGACTCAACTACCTCCTAACCTACAACCCTAATA
>AWOL01S0214006.1:0-17819 GCA_000715115.1 Nicotiana otophora
ATTATTCTAACGTTGGCTTGCCTAGCAAGTGAAATGTTAGGCGCCATCACGGTTCGAATGTGGAAATTTCGGATCGTGACAATATATACCCCTCTCCACTAATAGACTCCACATCAACTATAAATTCACTTTAAAAAGATATTCTTTTGCTGAGTTAGAGTTCCACATCAGATCTGACTGTTTTTGTTTTCATCAAAAAAATTAATGAAATCTAAATTACCCATGTCTTTTCCCATTTTCGACAATCAACGGATAAAAATGCCTTAATCAACAAATCCTATCAAAGAATCAATTATGCTCTCCATTGTTTTCATATTTGTTTATTCATCATTAACCCATCAAACTTCCTTAAAGACTGTCGAGATAGCCATTCCAGAGTTCAACTTCTTCGTATTACAACATGTACTACCTGGAGAGATTAACATAAAAAAAGAGAGATTTATTTGTGTTAGAGACTTAATTCGATTATTTTTTTTACATTTATTTTGTTTAATCCTTCTGCAATTTTCTCCATCTTTTAATTTTCAAGCCTCTATCTCATCTCTCTTCCCGTTTTGAAACCGTTTGCAGAGGATCAGATCTGGACTTGGGTTTTCTATATAAGTTTTTTCGAGTTTTTCTATACAGATTTCTAAAAGAAAAAAAGCATACAAGGAAAAAATGGACTACTGAAGGAGTTTCCGTTGAAGTCCGATGGGCCTCGCTGGTTGGATTTTTCAGGATAAAAGTTTGCTACATAAGGGGTGGTGATGATTGATGAAGAAGTGAGAAAAGTGGCGAGGGAGGTGTTGGCCAGATGTTCTTGATATTGGAGAATTAAAAAATTATAAGGAGGGTATAGTTTTCCAAGCGGGAGCTCCAAATCAACAAAGAAAATACTTTTGAAAGTGAATCTATAGCTAATGTTGAGTCTGTTAGTTGAAAGGGTTATATGTACTCTACTTGACTAACAGTGAGGTTATTTTTGTGCCCAATAGCAAAGAGAGGGCATAATTACACTATTTTTAATAGTTTAGGGGCATTTTAACCCTTCTCCCTTTTACTAATTATTACTCCTTCCGAAATTATTTGTGTAGACATAATAGCCAAATAGATACCTAGAGTTGGGCATTAGCCTGCAAAAGTGTTAACCCCCAAACAATAAACAAAAATATAATTACTTGGGCACTTTCTTAGAATAAAAAGGAATGAGCCAGGTCGCGTATTGAGTCGATTTAAGTTGGGGTTATGTTGTAAATTGATCCAGGTTCTTAATTAATATTCACGTTAGTAAATATCATCGTAAAATATAAAATTCGATGAAGATTACCACTGAGCTAATTAGGTAAAGTACATGACTTTTGGAAGGCAAAAAAAAAGATATATGACCTAATTAGGTAAAGTCTAGTGACTTTTGGAAGACAAAACAAAATACTCCTATATAACTTTGATGACCAATTACCTATAGTCAGAGTGACCATATGAACAATCAACTCAAGAAACAACTAGTATAATGTTTTGGGAATGGAAAATGAGATGACACAATAACGATGGATGTAAATTGGTAGAATACATAGACAAACACTTTAACTATCATAGAAATTCCACTTGAACACCTCAACTAAGCCATTTTTCACCGGAACACTTTTACTATATCTTTACCGCACCATTTTAACACGTCCGACCTAAGCTTATAAAAAATTTCACGCGTGTTATTACGCGCTGCCAACATGGATAATATAACCAATGAAACATTTCCACGTTTATTTACAATACCACATAGACTTCTTTGCCGGGTAAAACCAAATATAGTTACCCCTTTTCTAATAACCCTCTCATTTTTACACATTCCTAAAGACAAACGACCAAAAAAACCTCTAAATCCCAAATTCGATTCCAGTAAAATCCATCTAAAGCAATGCATGTCCATTGATTCTGCTTCGTTTTCGTTCGATATTCAGTGTTAATCAGTGCTATAGGTTGATATTTGTTCGATTTACCTTATGTGCTTAAAGAACCATCATCAATCGAAGTGCTGAAATGTTGAAGTGTTGCTTGATACTCATCATTGAAGTGCTGAAAGGGTAAGTCTTTTTAGTATTTTGTATCGTAGTCATTTTAATGGTGGGCTTCTGTGCGAGTTGGGACCGATTTGAGACTACAATTAGGTTTTTTTAAAAGGAATTTGGGAATATTAAAAACAGTGATATCAGACTTTATTGCTGTTAATTTTTACCATGGTGGTAACTTTACCCTTGACCATAGCTCGAAATATATGGGGGAACAAGAGGTGTTAATAGCTGATATTGACAAAGACAATTTTTTAATTTCAGAATTATTATATTACACTAAAAAAATGAGATATGCTACAGTTGGTGGCTTCTATTACCAAAACCCGGAAAATAAGAATTTTGTCTATGTGGATAGTGATGCATACTTATTTAATATTCTGTGTAACCTAGAAAATGGAGATGAGATACATTTGTATATTTAACATATTGTTATAGACCCTAAGTTAGTGGATGATGTGGCACCTATTGGACTTATTGGTGGTCCATAAATATGTGTAACTGAAGTGAATGGTGCATCTAGGGAAACAAACATAGAAGAGAGGGAAGATATTTCTACTAAAACTGAAGTGAGGGAAGATGTTGCTGCTGAAACTGAAGTGAGGAAAGATGTTGCTGCTGAAACTAAAGTGAGGGAAGATGTTGCTGCTGATTTAAATGGTGTGAGAGGGAGGAGGTTGTTAGGGAAGATGTTGCTACTGATTTAAGTGGTGTGGGGAGGGAGGAGGTTATTAGGGAAAATGTTTCTGCTGATTTAAGTGGTGTGGGGAGGGAAGAGGTTGTAGAATGTGATGTTACAGATCTTGATGGTGCTGTTTTAGATATGGAGAGTAGTAATGACTCAGATTTTGATGTTGTAGCAGAAGAAGATGATAGTGATGCTGATGAAGAGTTGATAGCTGCCAGGAATGAAAAGAGAACAAGGCTAAAGGCTAGAAGAAGGAAAAAATCAATTGTTCATGTAGAAGTACCTCTAGGAGAAGGAAAAATAGATAGAGGTTTTGAAGACATCGGCAAGAATAAGGCAGACAAATATGTTGGTAAATTAGGGGGGATGAGGACTATGTTGATAGTTCTAATATAGGTAGTGATGATTCTGATGATGAGCTAAATGTAGAAGCTAAAAGTGGTGTTGATTTGCCAAGTAGAAGGAATAGTACAAAGTTAAGATATGATCCAGACTGTGCTGTGGCTATTTTTGAACTTGGCATGATTTTTGAGAATGTCAATCAATTTAGGAAGGCAGTGACTGACTATGCTATTGAATACCATGCATAGTTGAAACTCAAACCTAGTTATCCAACTAGGGTGAGGGTGAAATGTAAAGATTTGCCAATGGGAGTTATTTTCAAGTATTGATAGGGATTCAGGGAATTTTATAGTTAAGAAGTATCATCTTATTTACAAGTGCACTCCAATGAACAAGAACAAGCTTTGTAATTATAAATATATTCCTAACAAATTCAGAGATAGGACCACTTCTCATCCCTATATTAGGATCTGGGGAATACAAGAATTGGTTAGAGACAAATTGGGTTTATATGCTGGTAGAACCATCTGTTACAGGGCAAAACATATAGTTCTTAGAAAGTTTATGGGGGATGGGAAGATGGAGTTTGCTAGATTATATGACTATGCTAATATTATTACACAAACCAATCCTGGCAACACTTGCTTGGTCAAAACTGACAGAACTTCAGAGCCTCGAAAGAATCTATTTAAATATTTCTATATCTGCTTTGATGCATTGGTTGGTTGGAAGGATGCATGAAGATCATTGGATTTGATGGGTGTTTTCTAAAGGGATCATATAAGGGTGAATTGTTGGTAGCTATTGGGAAAAATGGGAATCAACAAATGTATCCCATTGCATGGGCTGTGATAGACAATGAGTCAAAAGCATCTTGGAGTTGGTTTATAAACATCTTAATATCTGATTTGGAGTTAGGAGATGGAGCTGGATTAACAATTATGTTTGATATGCAAAAGGTATTTTACTTCATCTTTACATTCTATTTTAACTTACTAGTTCATCTCAACTTTCTGTTTTAACTTTCTTAGTCATCTCTATTTTCTGTTTTAAATTTCTACTTCATATCAACTTTTTGGGGTTCTATTTGATTCATTGCTGTTTTGTAGGGATTGGTACCAAGCATTCAAGAGTTATTACCAAATTATGAGCATCAAATGTATACTAGGCATATATGGTCTAACTGGTCAAAAATTTGGAGAGGTGAAAAGATGAGAAAGTAATTTTGGAGGTGTTCTAATGCTAGTTTTGAAGTAAAATTGAAAGAAGAACTGGATGCTTTGGGAAAGAATAGAAAAAGTATATGTGAAAGCTTATTGAAGTATAACAAAGAGTATTGATACAAAACGTTATTCCTAGAACACTCCAAATATGATATTGTAGAAAATAATATGTGTGAGACCTTTAATTCTTGGATATTGGCACCTAGGCACAAGTCTATTATTAGCATGTTAGAGGACATTATTCATAAAGTAGTTAGGAGACATGCTAATATGATAAAGTTTGCAGAGACTTGGATTACAAACATTTCTCCTATAGCTTGAGTATGAATACAAATATATAGTGAACTTGAGGAGAAGAACATGCACTTGTAGATCCTGGCAGTTAAGAGGGATCCCTTGTGCACATGCAATATGTTCAATCTATCACCAAGAAGAAGAACCATATAATTATGTGGATCACTGGTATAGAAAAGAGACATTTTTCAAGGCATATCAATACTTTCTTGAACCAATCCCCAACATGAAGATGTGGTCTAACACTAATAACATGGTAATTGAGCCTCCTGCACCAAAGCCAATGCCAAGAGGCCCCAAAAGAAAAGAAGAAAGGCCAAGAATGAGTCTAAGAAAAAGAAGTATGGCAAGATCTCTAAGCAAGGAGTTAAGATGACATGTTCAAAATGTCATCAAGCAGGCCATAGCAAGTCTACATGCCAATCAAGGGTAGGTTATAATATTTTTCACCTTTTTATTCACTTCAAATGCTAACTTATATATGTTTTATAATTGAAATTTGTTTTAGGGTGGAATGGGAAAGTCTACAAGTAGACAGTCAACTCAAGCAACTCAACAAATCCAAAGAAGTGAATCAACTCAAGAATCTGCAGCAACTAATACAAGCAGTGGCAGAGGGAGGGGAAATAATACTAGATTTGGCAGGGGTACATTTTCAAATGCACCTCCAGCAACTGCTCCTAGAAAACTTACTATTGGGGTTAAAAGAATAAGGAGAAGGGGTGCTGAATCTGCACCACCATCTGATGGGAAGAAGAGGCCAAGAAATGTTGATTTTGGATGTTACACCAACTCTACAACTGGAATGTCTGTCATTAATGTAAGGATTGTCTATTCATAACTTCAACTTGTTATTACTACCATTTTTGATAACTAATTTATATGCTTTTATGTCAATTTCAGCCTGGTAGTTCCCAGTGCAGTCAATATTGATCTTGGTTTTAAACCTCCTGGGCTTAAGTTTAAAGGCAGAAATGCTATAACTACTTCCCAGCTATAACAACTAAGTGCAAAGAGGAGAAACCAGATTGGATCTTCATCAACTACCTCTTTAGTTGCAAGTCCATCCCCTCCAAGGCCATAGTTGTGTTAGGATTGTGCTATTTTGAGTTTGAGTTCATGTCTTTTGCTAAGTATCCAGACTTGGATTGATTATTGTGTCTTTTTTTGGGTCACTACTTTAAGATGTAAACACTTTAGTTGTTTGGAATTGTGACTGGTGTTGTAAACACTTTAGTTGTGAGTGCAATTTAAATGCTATTGCTAGCCTCAGTTTAAAGCATTCATGTATGTGCTTTTATGAAGCATTCAGTTTAAAGCATTCAATTTAAAGCATTCAGTTAGTAGTATCAACAGCCTTTTGCATCAATTATGAATGCAATTGCAGTGCTTTTTCTGCATAAGTTGGACTGTATGTGCTTAGTAAATATAGAAGATGGTAGGCTGCGATGGTTGTTTGTTATGACTTATTGGTTGAGTTCATGTTACAACTTCAACATTTTAGCACTTTGAATTCCATATTTGAACCAATACATAAAAGGCAATTGTAGAAAAATTCTTCATTTCATTGAAATAAGGCCACATGCCACAATTATATTCAAACAAACTAAATACACCCAAAATATATCAACCACCATTACAAACACAAAATACAACAGCTAAGACACAAAATACATCAGCTAAGACATAAAATACAACAGCTACTCCAACCACCAGCAAAACTACAACAACTTCAACGATCGACGATACAATAGCTATAACGACCCGACCGGTCATTTTGAGAGTATTAGCCCTGAATCCCTATTTACTGCTCCTTCTATTTTATTTTGTGGTTACGTGATTTGCCGGGAGCATTTATTTTACGTTTTGGAGTGAAATGGGACACATAGTCCCTAAATTGGAGATTTAAATCGTAGGAATTGACCGTAGTTGATTTGCATGAAGACGACTACAAAATGGAGTTTCGACGGTTCCAATAGCTTTGTAGAGTGATTTTGGTCTTAGGAGTGTGTTCGAATGTTGAATTGGAGGTCTGTAGGTCATTTTAGCATCAATTGGCAAAAGTTGAAAAATATGATGATTTTTGGGAAGTTTGGCAGGGAGTGGACTTTTTGTTGTCGAGTTCGGATTCCGATTTCAAAAGTTGGAGTAGGTCCGTAATATCGATTATGACCTATGTGCAAAATTTTAGGTTAATCAGACTTGATTTGATAGGATTCGGCATCAGATGTAGAAGTTTAAAGTTTTAAAGTTCATTAGGCTTGAATCGACGTGCAATTCATATTTTTACGTTGTTTGTTATGATCTAAGGGCTCGACTAATTCGTATGATATTTTAGGACTTGTTGGTAAGTTTGGTTGGGACTACGAGGCGGTACCTCAGGAGTGCCCTTGTTGTTTCCCTCTGTTTGCTTTGCTATTATTTTCTAAAGTTTCTCGTTATTTAAATTCTTAGTCATTTCAATCATTATTATATCTTCTGTCTTACTTTTCTTTTAAACCAGTAGGGCCCTGACCTGACCTCGTCACTACTCTACCGAGGTTAGGCTTGGCACTTACTGGGTACCATTGTGGTGTACTCATACTACACTCTGCACATCATTTTATGCAGATCCAAGTTCTTCCTACCAGACTAGATACCAGTAAGCTGGACCGCACGTGGAGACTTTAAGGTATATCTACCAGCGTTCGCAGACCTCGGAGTCCCCCTCTATCCTTATTATGTTGTTTCCTTATTCTCTTTAGACTCTGATGTATATAGACATTTAGTATTTTCTTTAGAAGCTTATGACTTTTTTCTACCGGGTTTTGAGAGTTATAATTATAGATTTTCAGTTTTATATTTATATATCATATGTTGAGATTGGAGTTCAATTTATTATTTATTTATTCCGCAAATTATTAGGATTACCTAGTCTTAGATACTAGGTATCATCACGACATCCTACTGAGGAAAATTGGGGTCGTGACAAGTTGGTGTCAGAGCTCTAGGTTCATAGGTGTTATGAGTCACAAGCATGTTTAGTAGTGTCTCGCGGATCGGTATGGAGAAGTCTGTACTTATCTTCGGGAGGCTATGAAAATGTTAGGAAAGTTTCACTTTCTATGATTCTTTATCGTGCGAGATTTTGACTTCAGACTCTAAACTTCTGTCTTTCTATTCTCTCAAGATGGTGAGGACACGTACAGCTGGATCGAATAACCAAATACCTGTGCCCCCTACTAGAACCGCAAGAGGCCGGGGCCGGGGTAGAGGGTGAGGACGTCCACGTGATGCGTCTAGAGCACCCGCACGAGCTAATACATAAGAGCCACCAATAGCTCCAGTTGGAGGGCAGGCACCTCAGATGCCTGTTATTGCACCAGCCCTCCAAGAGACTCTAGCCCAGTTTCTCAGCATGTTCAATACCTTGGCTCAGGAAGGATTGATACCTCTTGCTCCTGCCATATCTCAGGCCGAGGGAGGAGCACAGACTCCCATCGCCGGTACCCCAGAGCAGCGGGTTCAGGTAGACCTGGATCAAGAGATCATACCGATGTAGCCGGTAGCTCCAGTTCAGCCCGAGGTTAGGGCAACAGTTTTTGAGGCAGAGCAGCTCAGACTCGAGAGGTATAAGAAGTACCACCCTCCTACTTTCAGTAGCTTTGCGTCAGAGGATGCTCAGGGTTTTCTTGAGGAGTGCCACCGTATCCTCCGTACTATGGGTGTTGTGGAGACTAGTGGGGTTTCTTTCACTGCGTTCCATCTTAAAGGAGCAACCTATCAGTGGTGGCGCTCATACGAGTTGGATAGTCCGGCTGAGAAAGCTTCACTCACTTGGACTCAGTTTTCAGATATGTTCTTGAGAGAGTACATTCCCCAGAGTCTCAGAGATGCTTGGCACAGAGAGTTGGAGCAGTTGCGCCAGGGTGCTATTACCGTGTCATAGTATGCAGTCTGATTCAGTGATTTGGTCAGGCATGCACCGGTCTTGGTTACTATTGTTCGAGAAGGGTTCGTCAATTTATTGAGGGGCTCAAACCCAGTATCAGATTGAGCATGGCTCGAGAGTTGGAGATGGATATTGTGTATCAGCAGGTAGTGGGGTTTTCTAGGAGGTTAGTGGGCATGCTGACTCGGGATAGAGGAGAGAGAGGCCAAGAGGTCTCGAGAGTCTGGCACTTATAGTGGTACTCGTGCCTCAGCGGCAACTCGTCAGGGCAGGGGTTATATGGGTCACCTTGTTCAGCACTTCCAGCCGCCAGTGGTACTTAGGCTACTACTAGGCTCCAAGATCCTTATCATGCACCGCTAGTGTCTAGTGTGCCTCTTATACCGAGTGCTTCCAGTGGTCAGTCCAATCGATTAGGTTCGAGCTAGTCGATGCAACCACATACTCCGAGAGATTTTTTTGAGTGTGGAGACACTCGTCATTTGGTGAGGCATTGCCCCAAATTCAGGAGGGATGCACCTCCACTGATATCTCAGGCACCGCGTGCTCCACCGGGTCCTCAGGCTATGATTACAGCACCGGCTACCACTCTGCCTGCACCGCCAGCTAGGGTTAGAGGTCACCCTAGAGGGGGAGGCCAGGCCGGATATTATCTCCTTCCTGCTAGAACGTAGGTAGTTGCATCAGATTCTATTATCACAGGTACTGTTCCGGTCTGTCATAGAGATGCATCAGTCTTATTTGATCCAGGCTCCACTTATTCCTATGTGTCATCTTATTTTGCTTCGTATTTGGGTGTATCCCGTGATTCTCTTAGTTCACTTGTTTATGTATCTACACTCATGAGTGATTCCATTGTTGTTGACCGTATGTATCGGCCATGTTTGATTGTTCTTAGTGGTTTTGAGACTAGAGCCGATTTATTATTGCACAGTATGGTGGATTTTGATGTCATTTTGGGCATGGATTGGTTGTCTCCCTATTATGCTGTCCTCGATTGTCATTCCAAGATGGTGATGTTGGCTATGTTAGTTCTACCGCGGCTAGAGTGGAGAGGTACCTTGGATCATGTTCCTAGCAGGGTTGTTTCATTTCTTAAAGCTCAACGAATTGTTGAGAAGGCGTGTGATGTGTATCTGGCCTATGTGAGAGATGTTAGTGTCGATACTCCTACTGTAGAGTCAATTCTGGTAGTGAGGGATTTTGCAAACGTAATTTCAGCGGACCTTCCGGGCATGCCGCCCGATAGAGATATTGAATTTGGCATTGATTTGTTACCGGACACTCAACCCATTTCTATTCCACCTTATCGTATGGCCCCGGCAGAATTAAAGGAACACTTACAAGAGTTACTCAATAAGGGCTTCATTCGGCTCAGTATGTCGCCTTGGGGTGCCCGTGTCTTGTTTGTAAAGAAGAAGGATGGTTCTATGCGAATGTGTATTGATTATCGTCAGTTGAACAAGGTTACAGTGAAGAAACAAATACCCATTTCCATGTATTGATGACCTATTTTATTAGCTTTAGGGTGCCAGAGTGTTCTCTAAGATCGACTTGTGTTCATGCTATCATCAGTTGAAGATTTGGGAGCCAGATATCCCGAAGATTGCTTTCAGGACTCGGTATGGTCATTACGTGTTCCTTGTGATGTCTTTTGGGCTGACCAACGCCCCAACAACATTCATGCACTTGATGAACAATGTATTTCAGCCCTATCTTGACTCTTTCGTCATTGTGCTTATCGACGACATTCTGGTGTACTCCCGTAGTCGGGAGGATCATGAGCAACACCTGAGGACTATGCTTTACACCTTGAGAGGGAAGAAGTTATATGCAAATTTTTTGAAAGTGTGAGTTCTGGATAGATTCAGTGGCATTTGTGGGTCATGTAGTATCGAGTGAGGGGATCAAGGTAGATCAGAAGAAGATTAAAATTGCGCAGAGTTGGCCTAGACCGTCGTCAGCTACAAAGATTCAGAGTTTTCTCGGCTTGGCGGGGTATTACCGTCGATTTGTAGAGGGTTTCTCATATATTGTATCACCTATGACCAGATTGACCCGAAGGGTACTCCGTTCAGGTGGACCGAGGAGTGTGAGGAGATCTTTCAAAAGCTCAAGACTGCTTTGACCACAACCCTAGTATTAGTATTGCCTACCTGATCGAGGTCCTATACAGTGTATTGTGACGTGTCGTGCATTGGTCTCGGCGCGGTGTTGATGAAGGACGGTAAGGTGATTTCCTACGCGTCCAAATAGCTAAAGGTGTATGAAATGAATTATCCGGTCCATGACCTTGAGTTAGCAACTATTGTTCATGCCTTGAAGATCTGACGACACTATTTGTATGGTGTTCCTCGTGAGGTTTTCACCGATCACCGGAGTCTACAATATCTGTTTAAACAAAAGGATCTTAACTTGCGACAGCAAAGATGGTTGGAGTTGCTTAAGGATTATTTACATCACCATTCTCTATCATCTCGGGAAGGCCAATGTAGTGGTTGATGCCTTGAGTCACAAGGGTGAGAGTTTGGACAGTTTAGTTTATCTACTGGTAGTAGAGACGCCTTTAGCCTTGGATGTTCAGTCCTTGGCCAACCAGTTTGTCAGATTGGATGTTTCTGTGCCGAGCATGATTTTGGCTTATGTGGTTTCTCAGTCTTCTCTTTATGATCGTATCAGGGAACGTCAGTATGATGACCCTCATCTGCTTGTCCTGAAGGAAATGATTCAGCACGGTGATGCCAAGGAAGTTATTATGGGAGACAGTGTATTACGAATGCCGGGCAGGCTAAGTGTGCCTAATGTAGATGGTTTGCATGAGTTGATCCTCTAGGAGTCATAGTTCGTGATACTCCATTCACCTAGGTGCCACAAAGATGTATCAGGATTTGAGGCAATACTATTGGCGGAGGAGTATGAAGAAAGACATAGTGGAATATGTGGCTCGGTGCTTAAATTGTGAGCAGGTAAAGTATGAGCATCAACGACCGAGAGGATTTGTTCAGAAGTTAGAGATCCTAGAGTGGAAATGGGAGCGGATCACTATGGATTTCGTTGTTGGGCTCCCACAGATTCAGAGGAAGTTCGATGTAGTTTGGATGATTGTGGATATATTGACCAAGTTAGCTCGTTTCATTCATGTGGTTACTACTTACTCTTCAGAGTAGTTGGCTCAGGTTTACATCCGCGAGATTGTCAGGCTCTATGGCGTATCGGTATTTGTCATCTCTGGCGGGGGTACACAATTTACATCACAGTTCTGGAGAGTCGTACAATGTGAGTTGGGTACTCGTGTGGAGTTGAGTACATCATTTCACCCTCAGACAGACGAACAGTCCGAGCGCACTATTCAGATATTGGAGGATATGCTTCGTGCGTGTGTGATTGATTTTGGGGGTGTTTGGGATCAATTCTTGCCACTTGCAGAGTTTGCCTACAACAACAGTTATCAATCGAGCATTCAGAGGGCGCCGTATGAGGCTTTGTATGGTAGACGGTGCCGGTCTCCAGTGGGTTGGTTCGATCCGGGTGAGGCTAGGCTATTGGATACAGACTTGGTTCGGGATGCTTTGGAAAATGTTAAATTGATTCAGGATCGACTCCGTATAGCCCAGTCCATGCAGAAGAGTTATACGGATCGCAAGGTTCACGACGTTGCATTCATGGTTAGGGAGCGGGTCTTGCTCCGGGTTTCGCCCATGAAGGGTGTTATGAGGTTCAGAAAGAAGGGAAAGTTGAGCCCTAGGTATATCGGGCCTTTTAAGATTCTTAAGAAGGTTGGAGAGGTGGCTTACAGACTGGCACTACCACCTAGTATCTCTGCAGTTCTTCCAGTATTTCATGTTTCCATGCTCTGGAAGTATCACAGCGATCCGTCTCATGTGTTAGACTTCAGCACAGTCCAGTTGAACAAGGATCTATCCTATGTTGAGGAGCTGGTGGCCATTTTGGACGGGCAGGTTCGAAAGTTGAGGTCAAAGAATATCGCGTCTATGAAGGTCCAGGGGAGGGGTCATCCGGTCAAGGAGGCGACTTGGGAGACCGAGCATGATATGCGCAGCCGTTATCCTTATCTTTTTACCACTTCAGGTATGTCTTTATACTCGTTCGAGGGCGAACATATGTTTTAAGAGGGGGAGGATGTAACTTTCCGACCGGTAGTTTTGAGAGTATTAGCCCTGAACCCCTATTTACTTCTCATCTATATCATTTTGTGGTTACGTTACTTGCCGGTAGGATTTGGTTTTGGTTTCATAGTGAAATGGGACACATAGTCCCTAAATTGGAGGTTTAACTCGTAGGAATCGATCGTAGTTTGATTTGTGTGAAGACGACTCTGAAATGGAGTTTCGATGGTTCTAATAGCTCCGCAGGGTGATTTTGGTCTTAGGAGCATGTTCGGATGTTGAATTGGAGGTTCGTAGGTCATTTTAGCGTCAATTGGCGAAAGTTGGAAAATAAGATGATTTTTGAGAAGTTTGACCGGGAGTGGACTTTTTGTGCCGGGTTCGGATTTCGATTCTGGAAGTTGGAGTAGGTCCGTAATCTCAATTATGACTTGTGTGCAAAATGTGAGGTCAATCGGACTTGATTTGATAGGTTTCGGCGTCAGATGTAGAAGTTTGAAGTTTTAAAGTTAATTAGGCTTGAATCGACGTGCAATTCGTATTCTAACACTGTTTGATGTGATCTAAGGGCTCGACTAAGTCCGTATGATGTTTTAGGACTTGTTGGTAAGTTTGGTTGAGGTCCCGGGGGCTTTGGGTGGATTTCGGATGGTTAACAGATCAAATTTGGACTTGTGAGAATGGCTGAAGGCGCCAGTTCTGGTGTAATCGCACATGTGCAAGATTGACTATAGGTGTGAGCCCTTAAAAGCGAGCATTGGGTCACAGAAGTGGGCTGGAGCAGTGTGGGCATAGTTCGCCGATGCGAGGAAAATTTCGTATCTGCGATACTGCAGATGCAGACAAGGAGGTCGCAGGTGCGCTTGAGCCGCAAACGCGAGGCCGCAGAAGCAGATAGGAGATCGCAGAAGCGGAGGTGAGGCAGCCTGGGAAAACCCGCAGAAGCGGTTCATTTTCCATAGAAGCGGAACCACAAATGTAGTCAAGCGATCCACATAAGCGAAAATACTCGGTAGACTCTATTAATTCAAGGGTTCGGGATTTTTGCTCATTTTAGACATTTTGAGCTCGGGTCTTGGCGCGTTTTGAGAGAATTTGTGAGAGGTTTGTTGAGATAAGTCCCTTGTGTTTATTTTTGATCAATAATCTTATTTATCCATTGATTTTCCCAACTAGTTAGCGTGTCTTTAAGGTAAAAATTGGGAGTTTGAGGTTAGGGATTTGGAGAGTTAATTTGATGGATTGAGTGGCGATTTGGTGAAGGATCTATCCTATGTTGAGGAGCCGGTGGCCATTTTGGACAGGCAGGTTCGAAAGTTTAGGTCAAAGAACATCGTGTCTGTGAAGGTCCAGATGAGGGGTCATCCGGTCGAGGAGGCGACTTGGGAGACTGAGCATGATATGCGCAACCGTTATCCTCATCTTTTCACCACTTTAGGTATGTCTTTATACTTGTTCGAGGGCGAACATATGTTTTAAGAGGGGGAGGACGTAACATTCCGGCAGGTAGTTTTGAGAGTATTAGCCCTGAACCCCTATTTACTTCTCCCTCTATATCATTTTTTGGTTACGTTACTTGCCGGTAGGATTTGGTTTTGCTTTTAGAGTGAAATGGGACACATAGTCCCTAAATTGGAGGTTTAACTTGTAGGAATTGATCGTAGTTTGATTTGTGGGAAGACGACTCTGGAATGGAGTTTCGATGGTTCCAATAGCTCCGTAGGGTGGTTTTGGTCTTGAGAGCATGTTCGGATGTTGAATTGGAGGTTCGTAGTTCATTTTAGCGTCAATTGACGAAAGTTGGAAAATAAAATGATTTTTGAGAAGTTTGACCGGGAGTGGACCTTTTAAGTCGGGGTTGGACTCCGATTCTGGAAGTTAGAGGTCAATCGGACGTGATTTGATAGGTTTCGGCGTTAGATGTAGAAGTTTGAAGTTTTAAAATTCATTAGGCTTGAATCGACGAGCAATTCGTATTTTAACATTGTTTGATGTGATATAAGGGATCGACTAAGTCCGTATGATATTTTAGGACTTGTTGTTAAGTTTGGTTGAGGTCCCAGGGGCCTTGGGTGGCTTCCGGATGGTTAACGGATCAAATTTGGACTTGTGAGAATGGCTGAAGGCACCAGTTCTGGTGTAATCGCAATTGTGCAAGATTGACCGTAGGTGCGAGCTCGCAGAAATGAGCATTGGGTCGCAGAAGTGGGCTGGGGCAGTGTGGGCATAGTTCGCAGATGCGAGGAAAATTCCGTATCGGTGAGACCGCAAATGCGGACAAAGAGGTTGCAGGTTCGCTTGCCGCAGAAGCAGACTGCTTCTCGCAGAAGCGAGGCCGCAGAAGCGGATAGGAGATCGCAGAAGCGAAGGTGAGGCAGCCTGGGCAAAACCGCAGAAGCGGTTCAGTTTTCGCAGAAGCAGGACCGCAAATGTTGTCAAGTGATCCACATAAGCGAAAACACTGGGTGAACTCTATTAATTCAAGGGTTCGGGATTTTTGCTCATTTTAGACATTTTGAGCTCGGGTCTTGGCGCTTTTTGAGAGCATTTTTGAGAGGTTTCTTGAGATAAGTCCATTGTGTTTATTTTTGATCAATAATCTTATTTCTCCATTGATTTTCCCACCTAGTTAGTGTGTATTTAAGGTGAAAATTTAGAGTTTGATGTTAGGGATTTGGAGAGTTGATTTGAGGGATTGAGTGGCGATTTGGTGACATATCTATCCTATGTTGAGGAGCCGGTGGCCATTTTGGACAGGCAGGTTCGAAAGTTTAGGTCAAAGAACATCGCATCTGTGAAGGTCCAGATGAGGGGTCATCCAGTCGAGGAGGCGACTTGGGAGATCGAGCATGATATGTGTAACCGTTATCCTCATCTTTTCATCACTTCAAGTATGTCTTTATACTCGTTCGAGGGCGAACATATGTTTTAAGAGGGGGAGGATGTAACGTTTTGGATGGTAGTTTTGAGAGTATTAGCCTTGAACCCCTATTTACTTCTCCCTCTATTTTATTTTATGGTTACATGACTTGCCGGTAGGATTTATTTTTGGTTTCAGAGTGAAATGGGATACATAGTCCCTAAATTGGAGGTTTAAGTCGTAGGAATCGACCGTATTTTGATTTGTGCAAAGACGACTCCGGAATGGAGTTTCAACCGTTCCAATAGCTCCGTAGGGTGATTTTGGTCTTAGGAGCATGTTCGGATGTTGAATTGGAGATCCATAGGTCATTTAGCGTCAATTGGCGAAAGTTGGAAAATAAGATAATTTTTGGGAAGTTTGACTGGGAGTGGACTTTTTGATGTCAGGGTCAGATTTTGATTCTTGAAGTTGGAGTAAGTCCGTAATGTCAATTATGACTTGTGTGCAAAATTTAAGGTCAATCAGACTTGATTTGATATGTTTCAGAGTCAGATGTAGAAGTTTGATGTTTTAAAGTTCATTAGGCTTGAATCGACGTGCAATTCCTATTGTAATGTTGTTTGATCTAATCTGAGGGCTCGACTAAGTCCGTATGATGTTTTAGGACTTGTTGGTAAGTTTGTTTGAGGTCCTGGGGGCCTTGGGTGGATTCCGGATGGATAACAGATCAAATTTGGACTTGTGAGAATGGCTGAAGGCACCAGTTCTGGTGTAATCACACCTGTGCATGATTGACCGTAGGTGCGAGCCCGCAGAAGAGAGCATTGGGTCGCAGAAGTGGGCTGGGGCAGTGTGGGCAGAGTTCGCAGATGCGAGGAAAATTCCGTATCTGCGAGACCGCAGATGCGGACAAGGAGGTCGCAGTTGCGCTTGAGCCGCAGAAGCGGATAGGAGATCGCAGAAGCGGAGGTGAGGCAACCTGAGCAAAACCGCAGAAGCGGTTTATTTTCCGCAGAAGCGGGACCGCAAATGTAGTCAAGTGATCCGCAGAAGCGAAAACACTAGGTAGACTTTATTAATTCAAGGGTTCGGGAGTTTTGCTCATTTTAGACATTTTGAGCTCGGGTCTTGGCGATTGTCGAAAGCATTTTCGAGAGGTTTCTTGAGGTAAGCCCCTTGTGTTTATTTTTGATCAATTATCTTGTTTCTCTATTGAGTTTTCCACCTAGTTAGTATGTATTTAAGGTGGAAATTGGGAGTGTGAGGTTAGGGATTTGGAGAGTTGATTTGAGGGATTGAGTGGTGATTTGGTGACGGATCTATCCTATATTGAGGAGACAGTGGCCATTTTGGACATGCAGGTTCGAAAATTAAGGTCAAAGAACATCGTGTCTGTGAAGGTCCAGTGGAGGGGTCATCCGGTCAATAAGGCGACTTGGGAGACCAAGCATGATATGCGCAACCGTTATCCTTATCTTTTCACCACTTCAGGTATGTCTTTATACTCGTTCGAGGGAGAATATATGTTTTAAGAGGGGGAGGATGTAACGTTCTGGACGGTAGTTTTGAGAGTATTGCCCTGAATCCTTATTTACTTCTCCCTCTATTTTATTTTGTGGTTATGTTACTTGCCAGTATGATTTGTTTTTGGTTTCAGAGTGAAAATGGGACACATAGTTCCTAAATTTGAGGTTTAAGTCGTAGGAATCGATCGTATTTTGATTTGTGCAAAGACGACTCCGGAAATGAGTTTCGACAGTTCCAATAACTCCGTAGGGTGCTTTTAGTCTTAGGAGCATGTTCGGATGTTGAATTGGAGGTCCGTAGGTCATTTTAGTGTCAATTGGCGAAAATTGAAAAATAAGATGATTTTTTGGGAAGTTTGACCAGGAGTAGACTTTTTGATGTCGGGGTCGGATTCCGATTCTGGAAGTTGGAGTAAGTCCATAATGTCTGTAATGACCAAACCGGTCATTTTAACTTTTTGAACCCCGTTCCCTAAAATAAAACTCTCCGTAGGTGCTTGTAATGATTTATGACTTGCGGGGATGATTGGTTCGGGATTTGGAAGTATTTGAGGTAAAACCGGAACACTTGGTTCCTTAAGTTGGCCTTAAAGTGCTAAGTTTGACTTCGGCCAACATTTTGAGAGAACGACCCCGGAATAGACTTTTGATGATTCTAACAGCTCCGTATAATGATTTTGGACTTAGGAGCGTGATTGGAATTTTATTTGGAATTCCGTAGTGAAATTTGGCTTGAAATGGCTAAAATAGGAATTTAAAGTTTGAAAGTTTGACCGG
>AWOL01S0214102.1:0-12417 GCA_000715115.1 Nicotiana otophora
AGAAGTGGTTAAAACATGGGTAAAGTAACATCAACACATATCGAAATATGCCAAACATCAGTGCCCGACAACAAATCAATACCAAAATTGATATCCTTATCGGACGACATGCCCGAAAGATCCGCCGAATATATATCTGGATAGTCCCTCACTATCGGAACTGACTCAACGGTAGGAGTATCAATATTGACATATCTCGCAAAGGCTAGATAATGCATGATACCCCTTCCCAATCATCCACTGTGCCTTAAGAAAGGAAACTACCCTACTAGCAACATAATCCAAAGTACCCCTCCAACCGTGGAAAATCTGGCATAACCAATGTCACCGTCTTGGCGTGACAATCAAGAATAGCGTGGTAGGGTGACAACCAGTCCATGCCCAAAATAACAACAAAATCCACCATACTGTGCAATAATAAATCAACTCTGGTCTCAAAACCACAAAGAACAACTAAACATGACCGATACACACGGTCAACAATAATGAAATCTCCCACAAACATGGACACATAGACAGGAGAACTCAAAGAATCAAGGGATATACCCAAATACGGAGCAAATAAAGATGATACATATGAATAAGCGGAGCCTAGAGCAAATAAGACTGATGCATATTTATGCCAAACTAGAATAATACCTGTGATAATTGAGTCTGATGCAACCGCCTTCGTCCTACTCGGAAGAGCATAACATCTGGACTGGGCTCCCCCTCTAGGGCGACCCCTACCCGCCTGACCTCCTACCCCTATCTGGCTGAGCAGATTGAGTGGAAATTGGTGCAGTAACCACGTCCTAAGACGTCTGGGACCTGTGGAATACATGGAGACTGAGTAGTCTGTGGAGGTGTACCTCTCCTGAGTCTGGGGCAGTCTCTCACCATATGATGAGTATCACCACACTCAAAACAAGCTCTCGGAGGAAATGGCAGCTGAAACTGGCTCGGGCATGGTCGGCTGGACTGATCACTGAAAGCACCCCATACAGGAGGTGCACTAGATAGTGGCAGTGCATAATGGGCAACCTGAGGCCTGGGAGTAGCCGGAATACCATTAGAAGCTGGAAGTGCTGAATGAACTGGATGGTTCACATTGACTCTGCCATGACGGGATGCAACTGGAGCACATGCACCACTACATCCCCCAGAATCTTGAGGCCTTTTGGCCTCCCTGTCCTCTCTCTCCCGGCCTCGCATACCCTCCAACTCTGAGCGATCTCTACGACCTGCTTGTATGGGGTATCAATCTCCAACTCTCGAGCCATGTTGAATCTAATACCATAGTTAAGCCCATCGATAAACCGACAAACTCGCTCTCTGACTGTGGAAACTAAGGCAGGTGCATGTCAGGACAACTCGCTAAACCTGACAGCATACTCTGATACAGTCATAGCACCCTCATAAAACTGCTCAAACTCCATACTCCATGCATCCTGAAGGCTATGGGGAACAAAGTCTCTTAGGAACATCTCCAAAAATTGAGCCCATGTGAGTGAAGATGCCTCGGTGGGGCTACCCTCCTCATAAGCCCGCCACCACTGGTACGCTAGTCCCGATAGTTGGAAGGTAGTAAAATCAGCCCCGCTCATCTCCACTGTACCCATGGTACAGAGAATACGGTGGAACTTCACCAGAAAGCCCCGTGCATCCTTTGTAGGTATGATGCTTAAAGTAGGGGGATGGTAATTCTTATACCTCTCGAGCCTGAGTTGCTCCTCTTCAGATGTTGCTGCCCAAACCTCGAGCTAAACTGGTACAATCGGCTGCACTGGTATGACCTCTGGGACCTGGTCAACATGGACCCGCTGCTCGGGGGTACGGTCTATGGAAGACCTTGCTCCTTCCCCAGCCTAAGATGTGGCCGATACAAGTAGGATCAACCCCGCCTAAGCTAGAGCACCAAACAAGCTCAAGAACTAGGCGAGAGTCTCCTGAAGTGCGGGGGTAGCAACAGGCGCATCAGGTGCCTGCCCCTAACTGGAGCTACTGGAGGCTCCTCTGTCGCAGCTCAGACAGGTGCTCTGGCTGCACCACGTGCCCCTCCTCGGCTCTGCCCCGGCCCCGGTCTCTTATGGCTCTAGCAGGGGGCACGGGTATTTGATCATCAGATCTAGCAATGCGTGTCCTCACCATCTGTAAGATAATAGAAAGACAAGGATTTAGAATTTGAAGTCAACAATTTCACACGATAAGGAATCAAAGAAGTGAAGTTTCCTAACAGTTCCATAGCCTCTCGAAGATAAGTACAGATATTTCCGTACTGCTCCGCGTGAGTCTACTAAACATGCTTATGACTCGTAACACCTATGAACCTAGAGCTCTGACACCAACTTATCACGACCCCAATTTCTCTTCGGAGAATGTCGTGATGGCACGTAGCCTCTAAGACTAGGTAAGCCTAATATACATGCAGAATATAACTGAGATAATGATAAAACTCTCAAATAACTCAACAACTATCATAAAAGAGCTCCGCAACTTAACATAAACAAACTCCCCCAAAATCTGGTACGGACCACACTTTTTCTTTGTGCGTCCGCAGAAAAAGAATGCTACTGTAGAAGCCCTTCTGTGGCCGCGGTATTAGGGTTTTAGTTTTAGTTCTTGTTAGGATATTGAGGGGTTGTCTCAACGGGCAGTCTTCCTCCCTCAGGTAAAAGCTATCCCTATTCTCACCTCTGCCATCTCTGATTTTACTCGAGTTTGCTCACATCATCCACTCTCCGTCATCTTCCACTATCTTAAGTTTGAATCTGTATCCTTGGGCATTGATGGCTACTATAAATAAAACTTTGAATGCTCTCACCTGACAGACCTAACAAGAACTAAAAACCTTAATACGAGTACCAAAACTATTTAGATTTCAAAGGCTTAAGCTCTCTCTCTCTCTCTCTCTCTCTCTCTCTCTCTCTCTCTTTGATTAGCATCTGTTTCTTTTATTTTCGAGTTCTTACTACTCAAAGCTTGAAGTCTTAGTCCTTGCACGGCTAAGTTTAACCATTGTTTGATCTGTTGCACACAAGGAGGTCAATATACCTTCACTCCTCTTTTTTTTCACTGTTTTAGTTAAAATCATGAACCTATTGTTGTCTTTCTATTGACTTGCTTCGTTTATGATATTTGTCATTAGCTTTTGATCATTTGTTCCTGCTCATAATGATTTACTACTAACTTATGGTTGATTGTTATGCTTTTATGTGTTTCAAGTCAGTTTGATTAAGTCATTATGTGACCTTGAGTACTTCTACTCTAAATCAAACATCCTATATAATTAAGTCGTTTAATGTGTCTTAATAGCTTTCCATGCTTGTTCTGATTTCAGATTTTCTATAAATGTTCTGTTGTGATCTTCATGCCTATTTTACTAATCCTGTTTAATGTAGTCTGTTATTCTATACTTGAAGTTGTTATTTAACGATTTTAGCTAAGAGGGATATGAATACTCAGGGTTTAAATCTTTACTATGAGTTGAAGTATGTTAAGATTAACTGTTTAAGGTGATTTCCTTCTTCACATAAATGTTTGTTAATTCGAGGCAGCATTTGAGTCATTACTGTGAAAGTCCTATGTTTATACTTGATTGTTAATCACATTTGTAAGCCTTATCATATGAAACAACCTCATTAAGGCAACCAGGCCAACTCTGATGAACCTCCGTGGCTATTTTTGTATGTGCCCTGTCATGATTAAGTTATCTTTTATGAATTAGGATACAAATCATATATGTTGTGGCTGAGTAACAATTACTGTGTCAGTAAGTTGAATAAATTCCATCATATTTAAACTACCACTCTTTAGTATATACAATTAAGTTAAACATGCTTAGTATAAGGTCTCTCATGTTCTAAACTTCTCTAATGCTATTACTGACCTGACTTTATAATGAATGAAATTCAATCTTATTTTGTAAAAGCCTTGGCTGGAACATCCTATGTATAATTTGAATGAGAATTTTGTGCTCATCTTTGTTTGTCCTCTATATCCATGCTTGTGTATACAATATATTTAAAACCTGTTGACTTTGTTTGGTCCACTATAATCCACTACTAGAACTAATGAAAACTTTGAGACTATCTGCTTTGCCTGCATATTGCAATATGTTTTGACCTTCAAATAAAGATAGCATGAATGTGAAACCTAAGGCTCTCTTCAAAAGAATGCAATCATGTCTTATGTCTTAGGATAGTACTAGCCTGTTAGCCAACACAATCAGTCCTATTAATGCTCTTACAGAGGTTCCTAAATGAAGCTAGCAATTCAGCATCTATTATAAGTCAAGACTTAGTCTATAATCTCCGCTAATCGCTTTTGTGTATGTTCTTTCTTGTGATGTTGTACTCATTATGGTTCCTCAATGTTGTTGTTATGTCTTTCATGATTGCATGTATGTCTGCACTCTTTTAAAACTATATCAAGTTCTTTCTTTCCTTTAAATAAATTGAATCTAGTTTGAGAACTCTAAGTAACCTTCTATTGTTCCTGCTTGAATATAAAAGTTTGATTATTCTTAGTGAGGATATAACATTCTTAGAAAAGAATAGTCATGTTATTGATCATAAAGATAAGAAAGACTGGTGGCATGAGTTTCTGTTAAGAACTCTTGGGAGTTCTATCTAGGTTTATAAACCAACAGTCTTGATTGAAACTCTGGGTGTATTTTTGTATCTCTAACAGTATCTGTAGAAGTTCTGACTCTGACTATTTGTCTGAAACCTTGGTTGATGCTTTCAAAGCTTCCAGTAGTCTCATTAACTTGTAAATGATAAAATCAGACTTGAGTTTAAACAATCAGTGCATTTGGTTTAATTAAGGGGTTGTAAAGGCAAATACACTTGCATTCATTAACTGTTGAAGGGATGAACTGTATGATTTTTCTACCTTCGAGATACCTGATTTCAGGTGCTTGGTCTTTGATAGCAACATGATAATGTCCATGCTTCTATGTGTGTCCGAAAATCATCCCTTTGACCTGTTAATATGTTAGTTATCTACTTGGTTTGTAAATATGGTTATGATGGTGTAAATAAACTACCTTGTGCTCTCGTGGTATTTTATTTGGCTCTTTAAAAGGGGTATATACTTCTATGGTATGGTAATGTTATGGTGATTGGTTTACATTGAAAGTGCCTCATTAATACTTAAACATGTGGAGAAGAATGAGTCATTAGTGGTTAGGCGTATTTGGGAGTAGAGTTTAACTCTTGGTTGGGCTACTCTCCCTGGCACAAGCATTGCCCTGGGCCTTGAGACCCTTGGGAACTTTGAAGTGTCAGGGGATTCAACGGGAGCTTTGACCTTGACTGGAACTATACCCTTAGCCTTTAATTCATTGATATTCATTACTCTCTTTGGGTTTAGTATTTAATGACAACGAAAGATTTTCAATGTAAATCATTTTTCTATACATAACCATCACATTAGTATGATCCTTCATAATATTTAGGTACTGTTAAGTTGCTATATTTTATTTAAGTCATTTGCTCGCACATTTCATGTATGGACATATGTATAGAGTATTGTTTTCTAATGACTTCTTTGCTTCCTTTTGAACATGTAAAACTGCTGGTCCTACTGAGTTCTCAAGGACTTAGTCCCAAGCCCTGCATCATTGCATTTTGGGTTGTTGTCCGTTTCTGCTATTTGTTGGGCCTACCTATTTTATACCCAAAACTAGAGTCCATCCTTTCTCTTTACCGCCTTACTGCTTTACTGCTCCATTGCTCTACTGCTTTACTGCTTAACTGCCTTTGCTGCATTTTGTTGTCTTTATCTCTCACATGTATACAACAATTATCATATTGGATTGAATGCTTTACTTTACCTCTTTGAATCATGTAGACAATCTAGGCAAGCCCTAAAAGGTATAGGATTAAAAAAAATATTAGACTTAGTAATAGATAGCCTTAATTCGTTAATTATACATTGTTTATAATAATCTTTACTAATGGTTTTATGAAGTATTTTGGGAACAAAACAGCTTTAGCAAAGGCGATAATTCTCTCTTTTCAAAACTAGAAGTGGAATCTAAAACTGGTCTTTTAAACTGCGCTTCTCCACAAAAATTGAACAAATGTCGTCGTCTAGTTTAAACGGACTTATAGCGATTTTCTTGAAAGAAATGAATTTGAAAACCAAGGTATATCTTAACCTATTCCTTCACAATATTTTCACTATAGTTTCATAAATAGCCATAATTATTTAAAATGTTTACAAGTTAATCCCACATATTTTTACAAACACAAACATTATGTTTCAATTGTATGCATATATAACATTATCTTCAAAAAAAAATTCTAAACCTATGTCTTTTAAAACCACACACCCTTTTCTCAAGTATCAAGTCTTCGCAAATGGATACATAGTATGCCTCCTCTTCAATACTAGCTTAAGCATAATGCAAACAACTAACCCTTTAACCTAGTTTAAGTCCTATGGAGCTATCTCAGGTACATTTTAAGAGGTGCCTAACACCTTCACCTTAGAAGAACAAGAACCCTTACCCAAAATCTCACTAGTTAGCATACCAGTAAAGAATATGGCTTTAGTAATTAAATAGGTACCCTAGTATACCTTTTAATATTAGGTGGCGACTCTCTTTCATCAACAACCGAGAAATCACAAGTTGAATCTTGTTTTGACTGTGCAAAATAGGGTGAAACAGTCTGCATTTCCTGTTTTGATGATATAACCTTGTCTACTATTTCTCATCTAACACTCATCCCTGCAGCACACTTCAAATCAAGTTAAACACAGCAAATAATATCTAACTAAAAAGAGAAAAAGGAAAAGAACTTGGGTTGCCTTCCAAGAAGCGCCTTATTTAACATTGTGGCACGACGTAATGTCATAGCATCCTCAAGTGAAGTAAATAACTGCCACCACGTGGCTCTCTCCAACTTTTCCCAAGTAGTGCTTCACCCAGTAACTATTGACTCGAAATATTTCATTGTTCATGTTCTTAAAATCCAATGCACCGAAGGGTGTCACACCAACAATTTCAAACGGACCACTCCACTCTGACTTAAGCTTCCCGGGAAACATCCTCAACCTTGAGTTAAACAACAACACTAGATCACCGGCCTTGAATTCCTTGTTCTAAATATACTTGTCATGAAGGTATTTCATCTTTTCTTTATACAAAGATGAACTCTATAAGAATGGTACTGGAACTCATCCAATTCATTCAAGTTTGTAACCCGCAAGTTAGCGGCTACATCCCAATCAATATTCAATTTCTTCAAGGCCCATATTGCCTTGTGCTCTAGTTCCACCGGAAGATGACAAGCTTTCTTGAACACTAACCGGTATAGGGACATTCTAATAGGTGTTTTGTAAGCCGTCCGATATACCCAAAGTGAATAATCAAGCTTCTTGGACCAATCCATCCGATTTGCATTCACCATTTTAGACAAGATATTCTTTATCTCCCGGTTGGAGACTTCAACTAGACCACTAGCTTGTGGGTGATAGGGAGTCATGACTTTGTGAGTAACACTATACTTGCTAAGTAAAGTGTCGAAAGATTTGTTGCAAAAATGTGACCCCCCATCACTTATGATTGTATGTGGAGTACCAAATCTTGTAAAAATATTCTTCTTCAAGAAAGCCACTACACTTCTAGCCTCATTGTTGGGTAAGACAATGGCCTCAATCCATTTGGACACGTAATCCATCGTGACCAAAATGTAAATATTTCCACAAAAACTCACAAAAAGGCCCATAAAGTCAATCCCCCAAATATCAAAAATATCAATCTTCAAGATGGTCATAAGAGGCATCTCATTTTTCTTTGAAATTCCACCGGCCCGTTGACATTCATCACATATTTTCACTAAGTCATTTGCATCTTTGTAGAGAGTAGGCCAATATAAACCACCCCTTAGAACTTTAGTTGTTGTTTTTGCTCCACCATGATGACCACCATATGGCAAAGAATGATAAGTACCAAGAATATCACCTTGCACTTCTTTCGGCACACACCACTCAATCACCCCTTCCGTACAAATCCGAAAAAGGTATGGCTCATCCCAATAGTAGTCTTGACAATCTCTTTTGAGCTTCTTTCTTTGGTTTGAAGAAAACTCATCCAGAATGATACTACTCACAAGAACATTTGCCAAGTCAGCAAACCACAATACCTCTTTTATTGATAGTGCTAAAAGTTGCTCATCGGGGAAAAAGTCATTGATTTCAAGGTCGTCATATGGCCTCCCATCCTCCTCCAAATGAGACAAGTGGTCCGCCACTTGGTTTTCACTACCCTTATGGCCTTGAATGTCAATATCAAATTCTTGCAACAAAAGCACTCATCTCATCAACTGAGCTTTAGATTCCTTTTTCTCATAAGATAGAGAAGTTCCGCATGATCCATGTGAAAAATAACTTTGGCACCCATTAGGTTCAGGCGAAACTTCTCAATTACAAACAAAATAGCAAGGAGATCTTTCTTCATAACAGTATAATTGACTTGGGCACTATTCATGGTCTTACTAGCATAGTAAACCAGATGAAAAACTTTATTGACATGTTACCCCTTAACAATCCCGACCCCTACATCACTTGCATCACACATGAGCTCAAACGAAAAACTCCAATTTGGAGAGGTAATGATAGGATTAGTTATCAACTTGAGCTTTAATTGTTTAAAATCTCTCAGACAATCATCATTAAAATGAAACTTAGCATCCTTCTCAAGGATCTTACACAATGGATTCACAACTTTAGAGAAATCCTTAATGAAGCACCGGTAGAAACCCGCATGCCCTAAGAAACTTTGCACACCCTTCACTGAGGTGGGGGTGGAAGCTTAGAAATAACCTGAATCTTTGCCTTGTCAACTTCAATACCATTCTTTAAAATCTTATGGCCAAGGACAATTCCTTCCTCAACCATGAAATGACATTTCTCCCAATTGAGTACCAATTTTATTTCCTCATATCTAGCCAACACTTTGTCCAAATTTGTAAGACAATTATCAAAAGAATCTCCAACTACCTAGAAGTCATCCATGAAGACCTCAAGGTAATCTTCCGCCATATCCCTGAAAATAGCCATCATACACCATTGAAAAGTCATCAGTGCATTGCACAAACCAAAAGGCATCTGTTTGAAAGCGAAAGTACCATAAGGACATGTAAAGGTGGTTTTCTCTTGATCTTCCGGAGCAATAAGAATTTGGTTATAGCCCGAGTACCCATCAAAAAAATAATAGAAAGCATGTCCGGCCAATCTATTGAGCATTTGATCCATAAAAGGAAGGGGGAAGTGATCCTTCCTTGTGACTTTGTTGATCTTACGATAATCCATACAAACTCTCCAACTAGTAACCGTTTTTGTGGGAATCAACTCATTCTTTTCATTGGTAACAACCGTCATACCCCACTTTTTTGGGACACATTGAACCGGAGAGGTCCATGAACTATCGTAAATGGGGTAGACAACCCCGGAATCCAACCACTTGATAATCTGCTTTTTGACCACTTCTTGCATATCTTCAATGAGTCTTCTTTGATGTTCAATGGACGGTTTAGTACCATCCTCCAACTTGATCTTATGCATGCAAAATGCGGGGCTTATACCCCAAATATTCTCCAAAGTCCACCCAATGACTTTCTTCCTCTTTTTCAACACTGCCAATGAGGAATCAACCTGCATGTTGGTCAAACAAGAGGAAAAATAACCAGTAAAGTAGAACAAGGGCCAAGCAATTCATACCGAAGGTGTGGTGGCAGTGGTTTCAACTCCAAAATAGGTGGCTCTTCAATAGAAGGCTTTATAGGAGGAGTCTTCCTATTCTCAAGATCCAAATATAATTTCCGAGGTGCATAGTTGTACGACCTCATTCCGTGCAAAGAGTTCATATATTCCATGAAACCATCTATCTCATCATTATCAAAGTTGAGCAAAACAGCTTCCAACATATCACCAATATTGATTGTAGAACTTGTGTCATCAATAATAGCATCGGTCACCAAGTCCACAAAATAACACAGTTCATTGCTATTTAGTTGCCGCATAGACTTGCACACATGAAATACCACTTTTCATCACCAACCCAGAAAGTGAGTTCTCCGACTTTCATATCATAAAGAGCCTTACCCATAGAGAGTAAAGCCCTCCCAAGAATAATAGATACTTCATAATCAACTTCACAATCTAGAATAATAAAGTCCACTGGAAGAATAAACTTATCAACTCGGACCAAAACATCCTCAATCACTCCCAATGGCCTCTTCATGATACGATCGACCATTTTCAACCTCATAGAAGTGGATCTTGGTTTCCCAATTCCCAAAGTTTTAAGTACTGAGTAGGGCATCAAATTGATACTTTCCCCAAGATCACAAAGAGCTTTAGCAAAATCGACATCCCAATAGTACAAGGAATCGTGAAAGCACCTAGATCTTCCAACTTAGGAGCCATGGAATAAACCTCACTTGATGATGACTTTGATAGTTTCAAAATTCATCGACCTCGTCTTGGTCACAAGATCTTTCATAAACTTGGCCAAACCGGGCATTTGTTCCAAAGTTTCGACCAATGGAACATTAATAGAGAGACCTTTCATCATTTGAATAAACTTCTTGAATTAATTCTCACCATTTTTGTTGGCAAGCCTTTGAGGATAAGGAAGGAGAGGCTTAGGCAAGGGTTCCTTATCCCTTTGCACTACTGGTTCTGATATGTCAATAATGTGCTCCCTAGACGGGTTCACCTTTTCATGGGTCTCCTCTACACGATAATCGATGTCAATCCGAACCTCATCACTTGCTTGAACATTATTTCTTGGGATTTCTTCCTCTTGGATCACTTGGTCATCATCCTCAAGTCGCCTTTCATTTGAAGTAGGTGCATTCCCACCTTTTCCACTTCTTGTGATAACCGCCATAACATGTTTCGTGTTGTTACCACCCTTTGGGTTTACTATCGCGTCACTTGGTAGTGCACCTTTAGGATGAGTATTAAGAGATTGAGAGATTCACCCCATTTGAACTTCAAAATTACGGATTGATGTGGTATGTGAGGTAAATTGGGCATCTGAATCCATATTCTTCTCCATTATTTGCTTAAACATGTTCTCAATATGGCCCAATTCAGTTTTCGAAGAACTTGAACCGTAGGAAAGATAAAGAGGTGGGTTTCTCAGTTGTTGGTACATTGGGGGCCTTTGAAAACCGAATCCTCGATTGTTATTGTTTTCCCAACTCCCTTGATTATTGCCTCCCCAATTTCCGTGGTTATTGTTGTTGTTTTGCCAATTACCTTGATTGTTAGAACCCCAATTGCCTTGGTTATTTTGAGAATGCCATTGTTGTTGATTGGAGCCTTGGAAATTTCTCCGTTTCCCTTGGTAATTGTTCACAAATTGGACCTCTTCTTCTTGCTCATGATAGGAATCATCTAGATGAAAACTACCATCATCTTGTGCATAATTTTAGCCTCGAGATCTAAATTGTGGACCCTTGTCCTCTTCTTGTTGACCAAAACATTTACCCTTTTCCATAGCATGAATTTGTTTAGGAGCTTGTACTTGATTAAGTTGGGCCTTAGCGAGTTGGGTCATAGTTGTTGTCAATTCGGCAATGGCTTGCCCATGGTCTTGTAACTATTTATGGAGATGAATCATGTTGGAATTACCTTGGGGAACATTAGCTCGGGATTTCCAAGCCGAAGAAGTTTTCACCATTTCATCAAGAATCTCACATGCTTCCGCATAAGGTGTTGTCATAAAGTGTCCTCCGGCTAATTGATTGACCACACATTGATTCGTAGTATTAATACTACGGTAGAAGGTTTGTTGGATCATGTTGTCGATCATATCATTATTTTGGCACTCCTTCACCATTGTCTGATACCGCTCCCAAATTTCATGCAACGGTTCATTGGGCTCTTGCTTGAAAGCTAATATTTCATCCCTAAGAGTAGTCATATGCCTGGGAGAGAAAAGCTTTGCAATAAACTTTACCACCAATTCATCCCAAGTATTGATAGAATGATTAGGCAAGCATTCCAACCAACCCAAATCTTTACCCCTTAAAGAGAAGGGAAAAAGCATTAGCCTCAAAATATTTTCCTAAACATTTGTTTATTTTCTCCCCAACGCGTATCCATAAAACCCTTTAAATACTTGTAAGCATTTTGATTTGGTTCCCTGGTGAAATAACCTCGTTTCTCAAGAAAAGTAAGCATCATATTGGTAATTTGAAAGTTTTCCGCCCTAATGCAAGCGGGGACTATGGCACTTGCATAACCTTCATTGGGCAAAATCCGATGTTGTGCCGCTTGTGATTGTGGTGGTGGAGGTGGGGGAGTGGAGACACATTGTCTTGTTGACCACGGCCTCGGCGATTTTGTTGTGGATCTTGAGGCATATAATCAAGTTGCTCGTCTTCGCCATCCACCTCTCCCAATGGCAAATTT
>AWOL01S0214130.1:0-37299 GCA_000715115.1 Nicotiana otophora
AGAAAGAAAAGAAAAAAGGAAATACAAAAGAGAGAAGTTAGTTTAACTCATGAAAATGTGCGAAAACGTAATCAAATGAAGCAAATAGGGAGATAGGGACAGGAGATACATGATATAGCAGTCTTAGACAAGATGAAGGAAATGGAGAGGGGATGTACATGTCATAGCAATTTAAGCAAATAAAGGGAAATAAGGGAGGGGATGTACATGTCATAGCAATTTAAGCAAATAAAGGGAAATAAGGGAGGGGATGTACATGTCATCAAGTAATCCATTAATACACATAAGTCAACTTTATTTTGGTAAGAGCCTAAGTATATCCCCAACAGAGTCGCCATACTGTCGCGCCCCTTTTTCTCTCGAAAGGGGGTTTCGACATGTGACAACTCTTTTAAATAGGTTTTAAAAGAGAAGAGTCGTGTAAGGCCCCATAAAATGTTTACCTAGAACCTAGGTTTTCGTGATGCAAAAGTAGCTTATGTGTTGATGATTTTAGAGATTCTTCACGGCGAGCTTGCTCGTCGCGGTACAGACTTTTTTGGGTTGAATAGTGCTTTGAGGAGTTGAAGAAAATATTTGGCAGAGCAGGGCATTTCTACGGTCCACTATGTGACCACAGAATCACTCTGCGGGTCACAGATCAGCCGCAGAGTGCAATAGCAAAATGGCCAATTTTGGAGGGTCATTTTGCGGTCCAATTGCAACCGCATCATGCTTTTGTAGGCTGCACAATCCATTGCAGATCTAGCATGAAGATTTTCGGAGGGGAGTTCTGCGGTGCATTATGCGACCGAAGAACTGGTCAACGAACCACAAAACTAGTATGCAGACCGCAGACCTGAACCGAACAGCCCAGTTCTTGACATCACTTCTGCGGTCCATTTTGCGGACTGCATATCCATTCTGGGACCACAGAGCTGTGATATATAGACGTTAAGGACCATTTGTTAAGTAAAAATCTGATATTTTGAGAGTGAGCAAGTGCTATAGAGTTATAGGGGGTCCTAAACTAATTGTTCATCAATTCTTGCTCAAGGCTTGGAGGATTAACAAGGAAAACTCACTAGGTCTTTATCCTAGAGGTAATATTCTACTCTCTAGCCCTCAATTTTGGGACTTAACTGAAAATAGGTAATGAGAAAAGCAATTCTTGGGTGTGTGAGTTGTTCATTATGCATGCATGTACTATCAAGGTTTGTGGGAAGATTGTTGAGCTCAATTGGGTAGACTTTGGGTAGTGGGATGAAGGAATCCACCATAGGAGGACCTTGAAACCTTAATGCACACCTAGTGTTTGATAAAATGCTCAAACGAGCTAGAACCATGAACTCCTTCCTAATTTGTGTTCCATTTTGTTATATTTCCAAATAGATCAAAGTCGCTAAGATTTCTAGAACATTGTAGTAATTTAAGGACGCTCAAGGTGAGGTATGTTGGCTAAATTTCTCTCTTAGAATTGAATCCCACATTGTTCTTTTAAGCCCCGAGTTGATCATTATAAATGTGACTATTCTGAATGCTTTTATCTTATTGTGTTATCCTTCAGGAATGTGATCTAAGTATGGGCTGTGTGTTAACATGTTATAACTTCAAGACGTGATTCTAATGAAAGCTATTATGTCGAATTGTGTAAGAAATCTCATTGTGCCCAAGACTCTTATTTGCTCACATGTGTACTTAAGGTCTTGAATAGAAATGCCTTGTTTTGTTGATAATACTTGATGGTGTTTGAAAGCAATAGAAGTAAGCATAAGATATGAAACACGGTCAACGTGCCGAGAGTGATATTATAATAGAGGCCACTAGTACCAATGAAATGAAGAGAAGTATAAAAGACATTGAAATGGGCTGTAAATTCTTTAAATAATAAATTCTTTCGGAGTATCGCTTAGTCACCGAGGAAGGGTAGGTTGAAATAACCTAACCCCGAAACTACACGTGCCGGTGTAGGAGTGAGTGAGGGGTAAAATCCCCATGTGAGGTGATGAGAGTTTTTCCCGAATGTGGGATGAGATTGATGTGTTGAGATAAAACCTTTTAAATGGAATGAGATGATTGCTAGCGGAATATGAGGTGACATCGACCCACACGACATTGTATTGTGAGTGGACGGCTTAGCCGATTGGGCTGAGATCAAACTCTATGCTAAAAGAACGGTGGTGTATCGGTACTAAAAAACTCCCTACTTAAAACATTGAAACTTGCTTAAAATTTATTCTTTCTCCTAACTTGGTACTTTAATATTGATGAGACCCTCATTGATTCCAGGTTTCTTTATCATTGTACTGTTACTTGTTCTATTAAGGGGTGTTTAGTTTTCATACTACTATTCCATATGTACTATTGTCACGACCCAAATCGGAGGGCCATGAAGGGCACCCGGTGACTTACTCAATCGAGTACCAACGTAACATATCTTTCTTATCATGCCATCATAGGTCAATGGGCCATAAGGGCCATCGTGAGATAACAGGAATAAAACATAAGGGAATACTAGATATAGGATGACCCAACATGATATAGAAACTTATACACGTGACATACGAGCCTATAAGGCCGACATGATCATTTGTACACTCAAACCATAGGCCAATAAAGCCATACAACTATCCATATATATGACATCTGTCTACAAGCCTCTAAGAGTACATAAATATCATAAAGGCCGGGATAGGGCCCTGCCATACCAATCAATACATGTCCAAATCATACTGACCAAATAGGCAACTCTGGAGTAAGTGGAGTGCACCAATACCTTTCGCTGAGCTGATAGCCTACTAGGAGGACTGTCAACCTGTCTATCGGGACCTGTGGGCATGAAACGCAGCGTCCCCAAGCAAAAGGGATGTCAGTACAAATAAAGTACCTAGAATGAAAGGCATGAAAGAAACATGGTGTAAAGAACTCAACATGCAAGTCTGAATATCTTTGTGAATCGTGTAACATTTATAATGTCATTCATATACATTTAAATGTCATACCATTCATAGGTATTTGAGTACATAATATCATCAAGCCTCTGAGTGCATCCCGTCATATCATCTCAGCCTCTGTGGGTGAAATCATCAACGTATACCAACTGATCGGGTGGTGGTGAGTCTATAAAACCGTAACCTTTCCCCATACCCCATATACATATAATATACATGTATATAATGACATCTGGTCATGGGTAAATGTACATGTATAAATGAATGCAATGCATAAGAAGTAAGTTGATAAGATCTCTCTGATCATTAGATCAACATGCCTTCGGATACACTTTATCAACTTATGTATTGTCGAAGACCCATGAACAGACGATATAATAATAAAATACATGGGGAATCAACAACATAGGCAACCCTAGTGCTTCTATGAATAGAGGCATTTATGAAAGTTATGTGCTTGCTCATTTCGTTTGCATCGTATGGATCAGGCAAAAATGAAAGAAGTGATAGCCTTAACATACCTTTGTCATTTACCTAACCATACGACATCGGTTTAGCCCGTTATAATACTTCAATCTATAACAAACAATAAGGGACCATTGTTAAGCTTACGGAATCTAGAACTCAACACAAATGAGCTACTAGCTCATCTACGAAATTTTGGATAGCACCTCCCCTTATTCTTTTCACTTTCCTCAAATCCACAAACAAGACCAACATCCAAGTTCTATATATATATATATATATCAATATCTAACCTCATATTCATTAAAATACATCACGAAAATAGTCCACACCATCTCACCCAACATCCAAGTTCTAACTTGCATTTTCCAAGCCTTCTCTTCTTCCAAACACATCAACCACAATAGAAATAGTATTCTTAAGATATTTCTACTGATTTCCAGCCATAAAACATCAAGAATTCAACTCCAAAATAGTCTAGCAACTACAATACTTCAACATGAAGTTAAACTTACTTCACAAGTTTCCTTTATCAAAATCAACTAGATATACATAGATGATCTTAAATACATATAGGAAAAGTTACATCTTACCTTGGCAGCAAGAATACTCATCCAACTAAGCTTTACTTCACAATCAAATAAGCTCTTTACCCCAAACAATAAAGTAGAGAGATAACTAGGTGACCTAGGTCTTCCAAGAGAGAAATCACTTTAGCAACTTGTGGATTTGGTCTTGAACCCTAGGATAACTTTGAGAGAGATCTTGGGCTGATATTTTAGAGCTCCTTCACGTTGCAATAGAGAGAGAGGGATTATGAATTATTTTCTAAGTGAAATTTAGATATATCTATGCTTATATGGCCCACATAATGGGCTTGGGAAGATGGGTCTTGGGCTGCCCCAAGACTTGCCCATCTCTATCCTTTTCCATTCCCTTTTAATTTGATCCACAAGCTCTAAGTAGGTGATGCACCTACTTTTCACCTACTTACTCAAGTAGGTGATTCATTTTGGTCCTTTTTCCATTTTGAAACATGTGTCTTATCCTCATTAAATAATTTAGACATGAATCGAGTAGCTCAAGAAAGTAGGACGGAAAGTAAGTTGGTGAAGCAGGCACGTCGGGTAAGCAAGCAACTAATTTTTATTTGTCCAAAATCTCCTTTAAGTGCATTCGTCCTCAACCTAGTTGTTTGTATGTTGAACGGAAATACGGAATGTAATATCATTAGATCACTTTATATACTTTCAAAGAGAAGCTCATTTCCGAGCTTACATCGATTGACTTACGGCGTACTTTCACGTATGAAAACATGGGGTGTAACAACTATCATCCCTTTTGCGGGGGTCGGTGCATCTTTAATGGATGTAGGTGGTTCCATAGCTGGCGACATTGAGCAGTGATAGCAGTATACCCTCTCCTCAGCAGACTTGGTGAGCCCCACTTCATTTCGGGGTCCTGTTTCTTTTGTCCTTTGTACATAGCATTTTGAGGTATAGTCGGGGCCTTATTGCTGACACTGTCATAACACTCTTTGGTTTTTGTTAAAGGCTCCGTAGACATGGTATGGGTTGTATATTGGTGTTGGGAAATTCAAACTAAGAATGTTGTATTTGTATCACGTGTTCCACTTCAAACTATGAATGTGTAATGTATTTTGATACTTATAAATGAAGTAACCAATGGTGATGAAGTGATGTTGTTCATGTGACCTTCTTATTGTCTAATTAATGAAATGTATCTTCTATTTATTCTTGGGTGAGTCGGGTAGATGGTATTGTGCAGGCTTGCTCGACCGGGGTATCTCGGTCGAGCGCTGGTCGTGCTTCCCGAGGTCGGGGCATGACAAGTCGCCACCTAACGATTTTGATGTGCGTTAGGGCACCTATTTGCACATAACTCTGTTTAATTAGTCTTCGTCACCAAAGATCGGGTAAAGGCTCAAATTACCTCAAAGAGAAGGTGTTAGGCACTCTTCGAGGTCCCCAACTGTGGGTCCCAGCCAAATTTTACTCTATGTGGGATTATTGGATTTTAATTGTCCTATGTGATTGTGTGAGTGAGGGAAGACAAAGAATTTAAAAGTTCTACTGTGATGTAAATAGGTGTAAGAGAATTGCATAAGAATTAGATTGTATATAAATAATCAGTACAATTCCTTAGAGGTTACATGATAAAACTTAATTATTCTATGTTCAGGAGACCCGGCGCGAACAATAAAAATATAAAGGAAGGGGGGGTCCTATGTTTTTTAGCCTAAAGGATAACCATGTGCAATATAAATAATACTTCGCAACTCCATTAGGGTAGGGGTTGTTCATATTATTCAGCGGACACGGACTATCATCTCCTGCTACCCAATTACAATATTAAAGTTGTTTACTTAAAGCACTCTAATTCAATTCTAAATTGAGTCCTGTGTGTGCGCTACCCGTCCCATGCCTATGGTCCATGTGGTTTTGGACCTACTATTTGGGTTGTTCTAGACTTTACTTAGGGTGCTCAAAAATAATAAAACTAGGCGCACATTCAAAACATGTAGGACTACACATAAAGACAATAAATGGCTCAAGTTAGCCTCCACACATAAGCAACAAATGCACGCGAGCAGATTCTTATATTAGGCAGGAGATAGTTTCAAAATTGAGACGTATTAGAGTTATTAAGTCCTATAGAGATGGCATCTATGTGATTCTGATTTCAAGTGCCTTACAGGCAGTACTGCTGTTTTAGACTAATGAATTTGCAGATTACAGGTATTACAAACCCTATGGGTATGATCTCTAAATTGTTTGTGCAATGAAGCAGTAAAACCGTTTAAAAACTCAGAATTACTAGCGTTTGATTTTATAGACATGCTTCCTAGACGAGTAACAGTATCGTATAGGCAAGATTTTTAATAGTTGGTGTTTGAACTGGATTTTATCGTGCTTGTTCCTATAGGCTTATCATCTAGGCGGGCAGTATAATTAAACAACAGAAGTGGCCGATTAGTCAATTAGTTAAAGCCTGATGGTAGGTTATAATTACGTGTTTTATTCGCTTATTTCACTCTAATTCACGGCACTTTATTCGTGTTTGAGCTTTAATTGGTAGTGTTTTTCACTTATTATGTGTTTTATGCCTTGTAGGGGTAATTCTGAGCCATGTAGATGTTATGGAATGAATTTGAGCTATTTCGAGCTTTAAAGTCTGAGTAAAAGCCCATGGGATTAAGCCGGGATCGTGTTCGGGGGTCGAGAACCTAGTCTAGGGCTCAAAAATCAAATTTTGAGTCGTACTTTGTAGATATTATGGAATGTATTTGAGCTATTTGGAGCTTTAAAGTCTGAGTAAAAGCCCATGGGATTAAGTCGGGATCATGTTCGGGGGTGGAGAACCTAGTCTGGACATCAAAAATCAAAGTTTGAGTCATACTCTAAGAAAACCCCACTGCCACGGCGCGTGGGGCACCGTGACTGCCTATTTTCTATTGTCTGATAAAGTTTAGCTCTCTGGATTTCCTCACTAATGCCCCGCATGGCGCGTCGCCCCATGCGGTGTGCCTGTACAATTTTTACATAGTGAAAATCTTATTTCAGCTAGGAGAAGGTGGTTTCGTCTGGGCCCAATACATGGAAGAACGTTATTTTCTGGACTTTTGACATATTTTGGACCTAAGGAAGCTAAGGAGGAGTTGGAGGAGTTGGAAGTGAAACAGGCATTTCTTTGTTGATCTAGTTATATGGTTTACCCACCTATTTGTTATGTATCTTAGTTAACCCTGTTGATCTTGTAATCTTGTTTCTTTGGCAACCACATCACAAGCCTTACCTATTTGTTTGAATTGACCATCTATTTGAACATTATACCTCTCGCGAGCACTTGAATTGTTATGAACTTTGTAAAAGTTGAAATGTGGGTGTTGGTTTGGCTTTTGAGTGGTACTATTGAACTAAGGAGAAAGGTGCACTATTTTGAAAAAGTAAGAGCCACTTGAATTGAAAAAGAAAGAAAAAAAATTTATGATTATGAAAAATACTCCTTGATAGTTGTGACTCTTGATGTATTTGTTCTTAAAGAAGTAGGGAGTTAATGCATATTGATGTGAGGGTGGAGTTATGGTTTGACATAAGTGTGGGGTTTTTAATAGTTAATTATATGTATTAAAGTACTTAGGGAGGTGTAGTCACTCTTATATCCAAATGTATCATACCCATCCTGCAGCCTATATTACAACCAATTAAAGTCCTACGTGATCCTTGACTGAATGAGCTCAATTAGTAGAGTAGTACACTACGGGCAAGCCTATGGTACGTCTTTTGTGGCATATGAATATTTTTCTGAGAGTGAGTGAATTCTTTCTATCTTCAGTTCATAATTGTTCTTAAATTTTATTGTGTGTGGAACTACTCTCTATTGTTGTGTGAGGGCACTTGATTCATGAAGGAGAGGTAATATCATTGACCTCTGTGTTAGGGTAAGTGAGCGGGTTATGAAAACTGTGTGGTGCTTTTGAGACAAATCTTGAGGCAAGGATGTTACGGTATTGTACTTAATCTGTTTTAAATATTCTTGGTGTGATGAGTTATTAGAGTTGTTGAAAAAGGTGGTGTCTATATGAAGTGTAGTATGATTGCTCGAGGACGAGCAATGGTTTAAGTGTGGGGTGTTGATGGTAGGCTATAATTACGTGTTTTAGTCACTTATTGCACTCTAATTCACTGCACTTTATTCATGTTTTAGCTTTAATTGGTAGTGTTTTGCACTTATTGTGTATTTTATACATTATAGAGGTGATTACGAGCTATGTAGATGTTATGGAATGAATTAGAGCTATTTGGAGATTTGAAGTCTGAGTAAAATCCCAAGGGATTAAGTTGGGATCCTGTTCGGGGGTCGAGAACCTAGTCTGGACGTCAAAAATCAATGTTTGAGCCGTACTCTGAGAAAACCCCACTACCGCGGCGCGTGGGGAGCCGCGACTGCCTATTTCCTATTGTCTGATGAAGTTGAGCTCTTTGGATTTCCCCACTAATGCCCCGCATAGTGCGTCACCCTATGTGGCGCGCCTGTGTAATTTTTACAGAATAAAAATCCTATTTCGGCTAGGAGAAGATGGTTTCATCTGGGCCCGACCCTACTTGGTATAAATACATGGAAAATGTTATTTTCTAGACTTTTGACATACTTTGGACCTAAGGAATCTAAGGAGGAGTTGGAGGAGCAAAAGCACAAGGATTTCATTATTCCTTCCTCACTCAAGACCCGAGTTTGGATTGAATTTATGTTTTCCTATACTTTAATTATATTTGTGATGAATTGCTCCATATCTATGGAGTAGTTCTCTTTAAGGTTTGATGGAATTGGTGTATTGATGATTGTTTGTAGATTATAACTCTAGTTTCATGTATTGACGTATTTTTGGATGATTTAATCGTTGCATCTATATTCACTTGTTCATGTAATCGAGAGAGGCATAACTTCTGATATCTGTGCATTATATTGTTGATTGAGTTCATTAATTCTTCTTAGTAACGAAAGAGGCTAGTTGAATCATTGATTAAACCTAGTCAGGAGGATAATCGAGAGAAGTTCTCCTAAAGACCAATCCACTGCGCATTCGTGCATATCTTCACGTGCTTAAATGGGTTCATCTCGTGAGGTTGAGACTTATTCGAGAGAGGAGTTTTTGCTGAGTGTGTGAACTAATAATTAAGTGAATTCGAGAGACTCACTTAAACATTAGAAGTGAATTATCTAGAGTTAGATCCCAAACAATTATCTTGCACCTATCCTTCAAAACCCTATCTTCTCCCATTGATAACCTTCTTTACTTATTCCTTGCTTTGATTGTTATTAGTCAATAGCTTTAGACTCTTAGTTAATTTTAGTTAAAATTCATATAAATCTCAATTGTTGATCATCTTGGATAGCAACCAAGCTAGAAACTCTGAGAATACTGTTTAAATCCAATCCATGTGGATACGATATTATACTATACTATATTTGATTAGCGAGCATAAATTAAATGTGTATTTCGAGCTCGTCAAAGCCCTATAGTCATGGTATATAGATGGGCATTAGCAAAGGCATGTATTGTTACATCCTATAAGCATGCTATCTAATAATTAAACAAGTAGTTATTGGCGTTTCATTCCTATAGACATACTATATAATAGAGCACAACAGTAGACATGGAAACAGGTACAATATTTACTCAAACCAACATGCTTTGAATAGCGTATGAGTATTAGACAAGTTAAGTGAAGTGTGCAATCTCCTATAGGCATTGTTTCTATGTGTGTACAGAATTAAAGCATGCCAAACAAATAGCAAGTAAAGCACATAAATTCTATGGACATGTTTTCTACCCATTTAGGCAGAAACTAAAGTATACCTGCTTCCCCCATTTCACTAACTCCCCAATTGTTTGTTTACAAATTATTACAGGCCCAAAGATAAAAGAAAACAAACAATCTCAAATATTTCAGAATTGAAATGACTACAGGCCCAAGAGGAGATAACCCAGTTCTGTTGGGGCCTTCAACATGCTCATTCCTCACACAAGTAGCAGACCCAGACCAAAACTCAGCTCAAACATTGGAGTGTATCGATTGCATAGCTCAGGACCACACTTGGACCCATATCAAGCCCAGATGGAGTCCCACTTACCCAGCAATTGTGAAGTAACAACTTAACTAGATAAACTAACGAACCACACATAGCAATCACTTAAACGATTCTAAAACATACTAAAAGCAGTTCCCATAGAGACTAGATGATAGGATTTATAGGAAAGCAGATTTGCATTTTAGAAGCGAGAGTTCATTAATAGACTAAACAAAAGAACATGAAAACTAAGAGAATCAGTAAGGCTTAGTTTTAACATGGCAAGTTTGATATGGCAAACTAACACTACAGGTTCAATCATTCTGCAGGTGATAGCATGTTGAGCATGAATAACACATTAAGAGATTTAGGGAAATATGCCATTTGGGGTTAACAGGGTAAATAATACTAGACACATATGATATGAACTGATAAGCTTTCCAGGGTGAGTAGAATAGAGCATGATTCATAATTAACCTAAAAGGATTTTGAATCTAGAAGTCTCATGTAGGTCATAGTCAGGGAATGACAATTGCACATATCAAACAGGCAAGCAAGCAATCGATAAATAGCCTAATCATGTTGAGTATAACACAAAGATCTCAAAGTCCAAAGGTATCATGGAAGGAAGATATATTATCTTAAGGTTAAATAGAACAGGCACACCGGAACTTAAGCCGGTCGACTATGCATGATCATGGGAACTAAAGGTATTGGGATTCAACTAGAAGCATAAGCAATACCAAAGAATGCAGGATTGACCAAACACCAAAACAAAGCAATAGGTTTGGTTAAAATATTGCGACAACAAATATGGTTCATGTAAGCAGGTAAAAGTAGATCCCACATAAAGGAATTATCAGTAGAAGTTCATTAAGGCAAGTTTTGGGTAGGAGATGATTCCTTAGGAATTTCAGTGCGAGAATCCAAAACAAGGCATGCAAAAAAGTCACAATAAACAGCAGAACAACAAAGCAGACTTAAAGATAGAAAATCATTCAAGTTGAACATATATTGGAGTTTAAAAATCAATGCATGTTGTGGCACTAGAAGATTTAGAATTACACAATAGCTACAAAGCAAGTAAAATTGCCAATGATAATAACACAATATTGGAGTCATATTGATTCAAACAACATGGATATATGGTGCACTAAAAACAAGCAAAAGAAGATAGAATTACAAAAGTAGAGACACTCACCAGTGTGCAGATTCAACAAATAAAATAGAAGAGAAGACTAAGTGCCAGCAACAGCTCGAGTACCAGCAACAAAGAGAACAACCAAAAGACCCAAATCCTAGTGCGTCAGAGTTCATAGGAGCTTCAAATGAGCCCCAAGTGCTTGCACTAGGGAGGTCGATAGAGAGGATTCTGGTGACCTTGGCTTTAAGCCAGCCACATTCAAGAGTGCAGAATAGTATAGAAAGTGTAAGAGTGAGAGAACAGTAGTCGTAACAGTAGTTGTTAAGGCTTTTAAGGGGAACGAGGAAGAGGGTTTATATAGTAGCAAGCTTGGACGAACAACCAAGGAAATATAATCAATCAACACAAAAAAGGAAAGAATATATCTCATGCATACTTGAAAAACATAGAGGAAGTAAGAACTCTGAACGCTAGTTGGAGTCGAATTTAGGGCAAATCAACGGAAACATACCATATACAAGAGAAATTTCTCTTCTTAAGTGTATAGAACCACAATCACACCAAGAACCATGGAATCAAAGCCAGATCTGTGAGAATCAAACTTTCCATAAGTATAATGGTAACAAAAGTTACCATAAATGAGTGATAATAGCGGAAAAGATAAGTAGAATTCACGTATGAACTCGTATAAGGAAGGAATAGGATAGAATCTCCATACTCGGCTAGGGTTTGGTGTGAGGGTGTAGAGATGGAGAGAATACAAAGCCGGTTGGGCGGGGAAATGGGTCTCTAGGGTTTGGGCGAGGGGTTATAAAGACAGGAGAAGGGTTGTTGTGGGTCGTTGATCATTTAAGATCAACAGTCAGGATCGAAGGGGAAGAGGGGCAGGTCATGAGACGGGTCGCGATCGGGTTTATTAAAGGGGTCATCTTGTTTGGGCTTGGGAATTGGGCTAAACATTTTGGGCCATAATTTGGTCCGAAATCAACTCAAAATTGGTCAATAGTTTAAATACACGAAATTTGCTAAAAATAACTTATAAACAGTAATTAATAAATGATAAAAATAATATTCATGTAGTAAAATGCTTGAAAATAATAGCTTAACATTATAAAAATATAAAAATAAATGCTATTTTAGCATAAATAATGTAATAAATATAATTATGTATAGAATATAGGCTATTATTGCAAATATTATGTAAATAGCTCGAAAATACAAATGTAATTTTATGAAATGAAGTAAAATATTATAAAATATACATGTGGGTGTAAATAATAAATCTGGATGATTAAATCATCCCAAAAATAATTTTAAGGGATAATTAATAACTACTTGAATAATTTAAATGCAAGAAAATCAATTTTAAAGCTTTAACAATTATAGAAAATTAGAGAAAAACTTATATGACTCTTGTAATTTGGGTAATAATGCAATATAATATTTTGAAAGTATATAGAATATTTTATAAAATATGAGGACAAAATTGGGTATCAATACCAAGTCTAACCAAAATTCGCACTTGGAGAATTTAGCATACAGCTTCTTCTCCCCCAAGGTCTGGAGCACGATCCTCAAATGCTGCTCATGATCCTCCCGACTGCGAGAATACACTGATATATCATCAGTGAAAACTATGACGAAGGAATCAAGGTAGGGCTGAAATACGTTGTTCATCAAGTGCATAAAAGTTGTTGGGACATTGGTCAACCCGAAAAACATCACAAAAAACTCATAGTGACAATAACGGGTCCCTAAAGCCATCTTCAGAATATCTGAAGACCAGATCTTCAATTGATGGTACCCCGATGTCAAATCAATCTTCGCGAATACCCGAGCACCGTGAAGTTGATCAATCAAATCATCAATACGCGGTAGTGGGTACTTGTTCTTGATAGTAACCTTGTTCAACTGCCTGTAGTTAATGCACCTCCTTATAGAACCATCTTTTTTCTTCACAAATAGTATTGATGCACCCTAAGGCAACACACTAGACCTGATGAAACCCTTATCAAACAACTCCTGTCAACTCCTTCAACTCTACTGGTAACATACGATATGGTGCAATAGAGATGGGCTTAGTGCCCGATACCAAATCAATACCAATGTCAATATCGGGTGGTATGCCCGGCAGGTCTGTAGGAAACATATCTAGGAACTCACTCACTACTAGAACTAACTCAACAGTAGGAGTATCAGCAGTAACATCCCTCACAAAGGCCAAATAGGCCAACTCAACCATCCATTAAGACTTCAAATATGAAATCACTCTAATGGAAGTGTGACCAAAAGAACCTTTACACTCCAACCTAGGCCACCCCGGCATCGCCTATGTCACGGTCTTAGTGTGACAATCAAGGATATCATGGTAGGAGATAGCCAATCCGTATCGAAAATCAGCTCAAAATCAACCATGCCAAGCAATAAAAGATCGACTATAAACTCATAACTCCAAATGGTGACCACGCACGACTGATATACATGATCCACCATAATGAAATCACCCATAGGTGTAGATACATGAACATGCATATCTAAAGAATCATGAGGCATATCCAAGTAATGAGCAAAATAGGATAACATATAAGAGTAAGTGGAACTAGGGTCAAATAACACTGAGGCATCCCTGTGGAACGGCATCAAATGAAACTGCCTCTAGCCTGGTGGGAAATACATAGCAACGGGCCTGACCACTACCTGATCGACCTCCCCCTCTAGGGCAACCTCAAACTAACTGAGCCACACCCCTAGCTGGTTGTGTGGGTGGTGTAGCTACTGGTGCTGAAATTATAAGCTACGAGCTCTGCTGTGGGACCCTACTCAGAAGTATGGGGCAATCCCTCTTGAGATCACTCAAGTCTCCATACTCGAATCAACCCTTCATATGAGGTTGCTGACCTTGATAACCTGAATAACTACTTGTGGAACCCTGAGAAAATGGGGAATGGTAAGAACTATGTGCCGGTAGCGCACTAAATTATGACTGAACTGGTCGAGCACTATATGAGTTGTGGCTAACTAATGAACCACGAGGAATCAGACGAGCTGCTTGCGCGGGCCTAAAAGGATGACCTCTACTGTAATGCGGCTATCCTGCGAATGAGGCACCACCAAAAACACCTGAACCACGGGGCTTCTTGGCCTCCCACTCCTCTTGCTCAACCGTACGAACATGCTCCAAATGTCTAGCAATCTCAACCACATAGTCAAACCTAGCATCCATCTCGGACTCTTGAGCCAAACTATAATGTAGTCCATAGTTGAGGCCTCAATGAACCTAATGATCTTCTCCCTTTCAGTGGGAACCAACCATACTGCATGACATGCCAAATTTGCAAATCTCATCTCGTAATGGGTCACAGTCATATCCACATGGCGTAGCTGTTCAAACTCCCTACACAACTCCTCTCTACGAGTCTGTGGGACAAACTTTTCTAAGAAGAGAACTGAGAACTGATGATATGTAAGTGGTGATACACTAGCTGGCCTTCCTGACTCATAGGTCTGCCACCATCTGTAGGCTGCCCCTGTTAGCTGAAAAGTAGTAAAGGTAACTCCACTAATGTCCACAATACCCGTTGTGCGAAAAATTTGATGACACTGATCCAGATAACTCTAAGCATCCTCTGACTCTCCGCCACTGAACTCAGGAGGATGAATCCTTATAAATCGCTCAAACCTTTCTTCCTCTTCATCAATCATAGATGGATCAACCTGGCACGAGCGGCAACAACTGGTTAAATCTGTAACACCCCTGGTGTTTAATAACCCTAAGCTAATTGCTTCGATGTACATGCGACAGGAGTCTGGGCTCCTCCCCTAGCCTATGACGTAGTTGGTGCAACTAGTAACATACTTGCTTAACCCAAGCTCGTGCACACACTAAAGATCTAAGCCAAGGCCTCCTGAAGACTAGGTATAACAACAGGTACCGCCTATGTCCGAGTTGGTCCTACCAACACAATAGTATCTGGAACCTGCTCCTCTACCTGACTGACTGGTGGCTCTACAGGTGCTGCTCTAGCTATAGGTACGGGCCCTACCTTTGCCTCTACCTTTATCCTGGCTTCTCGTGGCCCTGACTGGTGGAACTGGTGCCTACCCACCTGATCTGGTTGAACGTGTCCTCACCATCTGTGAGATATTAGAAGAGTAAATGTTCAAACTTCGGAATTAATAAATCCGCACAACAAGAATGCAAGAAAATGAAGTTTTTTCCTAACAATTCGTTAGCCTCTCGAAGATAAGTACAGATGTCTTTGTAACGATCCGCAAGACTCTACTAAACTTTCTCATGACTCGTAGAACCTATGAACCTAGGGCTCTGATACCAACTGGTCACGACCCAAAACCACCAACCGTCGTGATAGCGCCTAACTCACTTGCTAGGTAAGCCAACATAACAATAACAGAAAAATAATAATAGAAATAGTACAAGTCTAATGCCAATGATATAAACAACTGCATCAAAATACAATAAATCCCCCCAGAACTTGTAAATATAGAGTCGTGAGCTCTAAAACGAAAATACAATTCTGGAATACCAAATAACAATACTGCCTGAGTGAAAGACAAAAGTACAAAATGAAAAGAGACACCAAGACTGCAGTCGAGATGTAGCTCTACCTCGTCTCTCCAAAGATAACTCAGCAATGATCCTCAGCTAGACTAATTAAGTGCAACTAAGTGCAGAGTATAGTATGAGTACAGCCAACCCTATGTACTCAGCATGTATCATAACTAACGTCGGCGAGGTAATAGAAGCAACAATTACAAATGGTACTCGCTAACCACCTGTACAATTCTTAAATCTAACAAGTGCAGAACAATAATATGATTAAGTCATAAGTCACAGATAAAACTACCTTGATGCACATGTTAACTTAACGTACTCTATGCAGTCCACAATCTATCATATAAAGAAGATATGCAAATAAATCATGTAAAAAACCAAGGAAATTAAAAGTAAACATGAAATGCAATAACCAAATCAAACACTAGCCAGCTTTTCCTTATAATTTTAATTACTAAAACATACCACTGATCAGCTTTCCTCAAACCACGTGTACACCATCAAGAAAAAACATGAGAAGGTGACCCTAGAGGGATGGATCTATATCCACATGTTACACGGCGTAGTCACGTGCTAATAATCAAAATCAGCACGACGTGGTCACCTGCTCATAATCACAATCTGCACGGCATGGTCACATGCTCATAATCATTATTTGCACGGTGTGGTCACGTGCTGATAACCACAATCCGCACGGCATGGTCATGTGCTCATAATCATAATCCTCACGGCGTGGTCATGTGCTACCAGTCCAATCCATATCACACAAAAAGTAGATATACAAGAATACATGTACATGATCAATGAATATAAAATTTTATGCTACTGGACTGGTATAAGTGACATGCTATGGTGTATGCATGTGCAAAGTATGATATCACAACTCAAATCAGGCAATTGCATCACGAAAATAGCAATTATAAGGTTCAATCAGGAGATTAACCTCTATGTGACCTCAAATATGGTTCGAATAACTCACAACAGGGGTAGAAATATAACAAAAATCACAACAATAAGCTTACCAACTAATTTAGCCTAAGCACTACCCCGAGCATGATTAATACCCCGGTGCATGCACATGGTCTCAATCCCACACATGTGCGCTAACCAAAGCACGTAGATATCATAAAAAACTCAGGCACTAGTGCCTCAACCAAGTTTAGGTAAGATACTTTCCTCAAGCAAGCTAAACCAGTACTCTAAGAAGCCCTTCCCACGTGAATCAACCTTCAGATGGCTTGAATCTTGCTAAAATACCTTAATATCATCAGTAAAAGCCATAAAAAGTAATTCCAAATGATAAAGCTAAGATCTTGAATCAATTACGCAAAGTCCACCCAAAACATCAAGCCCAGGCTTGCACCCTCATACCCAATAAAACACACAAATTCCGAACACCCATTCAGATACGAGTCCAAATATACGTGTTTCATCCAATTCCAACCTCAAATTTACCCTCAAATCATCAATTCTCATTCTCCAAAATCATAGTCCAAAAACCTCCAAATTTCACCTTAAGTTCATATAAATTAGGTGTAATAATCTATGGGTAATTAATAGCTAACACCAAAATCAAGTAAGTATTACTTACCGTTTCAATTGAGATAAAAAGCACTCCAAATATCACCTCCAACCAAGATCCACAACTCTAAAAATGAGAAATAACCAAAACCCTTCGAATTAATATTCTTCCCAGTTAATCCGCATCTGCGTACACTTAACCGCTTCTGCGATGCTTCTTCTGCGGGATAAAGGAACACATATCTGGTCCCCACTAAGCTTCCAACCTCCCGCTTATGTGGCTCTGCAAGTGCACCTGCGCTTTCACTTCTGCGGCTACCTCTCGCAGAAGCGCATTCGTTTATGCTGAAACAATCGATATCTATGGATCTCCCCCCTTGCCAGGCCAGTCTCGCACCGGTGCAACAAAGGACACATCTGAAGCCAAACCTCTGTACATACGAAAACACCAGAGGCCCAGAAATCTTCAGCAATCTGAAACATAGTCCAAAAATTATCCGAAATAAATCTGAAACACACCCGAGGCCTCCGGGACCCCGTCCAATCCCACCAACCAATCCCAGAACATAACATGGACTTAATATAGGCCTAAAATCACACAACGAAAAATCAAAACCATAAATCGCACCTAAATTCAAGCCTAAGGGACTTATCCAAATTTCAAAATTCAAAACATACGTCGATTATGCCTAAACAACTCATAATGAACTCATATTTTGCATGCAAGTTCCAAATGACACAATGGACCTATCCCAACTCCCGGAACCAAAATTCGAACCCAGTATCAATAAAGTCAACTCTCGGTCAAATCTATCAACCTTCCAAACCTTCAATCTTCCAACTTGCGCCAATTCAAGCCAAAATGACCTAGGAACCTCCAAACCAAACTTTGGGCGTACGCCTAAGTCCATAATAACCATACGAAGCTATGGAAACCATCAAAACACCATTTCAGAGTCATCTACACAAAAGTTAAACTCTAGTCAACTCTTAAAACTTAAACCTTCAGCCAAGGGATTAAGTGTCACAACTCAAACCAAAATTTCTCCGAAACCAAACCAACCACCCCGAAAAGTTCCATAATCACAAATACACATATGTAAAGCATCAAATAGGAAAAACATGGCTAAAATACTCAAAATCATCGGTCGGGTCATTACAAAAGAACCAAGACACCTTTATTAGGCGTGGCTATTATGGCAGTCATGATGATGTCTATAAGCCCTATGGTGAGAATCTTTACTATTATGATGTGAACTCTTTATATCGTTATATTATGAATGAATATCTGATGCCTTGTGGTATACCTATCTGGAATAATAATTTGGAGAGCGTCGAATTAGATAGCTTGTTTGGGTTTCTTGAGGCTTATGCAGTATGTCCTACTAATATATCACGTTCATTCTTACCTTATAAGGATAAATCTAGTACTTTAATCTTTCCTACAGGAAAATTCGTTGGAGTCTATCATAGCGAAGAGTTGAAGTTTGCATGTAATTTAGGTTATCATATAATTCCTCTTTGGGGCTATTTGTTTGAGAAGAAGGAATGTCCTTTAAAAGGCTTTGTCTCACACCTCTATAAAGGCAGACTAGGATCCAAGAATTTTTGTGATGATGTTATGTCTTATTTCTATAAGATTCTAATGAACTCTCTCTATGGTAGATTTGGTATTAACCTTGAAAGTACATTTACAGAGATCTACAATCAAAAGAAATATGAGGATTTGATGAAGAAGGATAATTTTCAAACTGCAGAGAAGCTTACCGATCACTACTATATTGTCAATTACATTACCAATAAGAATAGCATGACTTGATGACACAAAATGGAATGCACCTAGGATGTCGGGTGTTACAACCCATATTTGCATCCGTTAAGTCGCGTTGTAAGTTAGTCAACGTAAATATGAGAATAGATTATCTTTGAGATGATAAGAAGTTAATCCTATTGGTCTTAAATGTTACAAGGGTGTATAAGAGTGGTTAACAAGTATTAGAATTTAGAAGTTAAACGAATCAAAGATGTTGTAACCCGAACTTTTTAGGTAAAACTAGGGGTGCTTATTATGATAAGAAGGTCGCGTTTTAAAGTACTTGAATCATATAATATCCATATCATAAGTTTTTAAGTCAAGCAAGTTGTATGATAAAAGTCAAAAAAGGTTATCGCAAGCTACGTTCATAATTCTACTAAAATTTGGGTCTAATGTCATGAAAATTTTATCCTAATATAATTGTTAATTACAGTATGGTCCACCCACAAAATTAAAGGTCTACGTGTCTATTTTCCAACTTATGAAACCATTCATAAATACGATATCAAAGTAGAGAGATATTCACAGCTTTGCGAGACTGCGTTAGCAGCTCCCTTTGGGACCCACAAAGTCGGTGAGGGCTTATCTTGTTATATAAAGTAGTGGCCTTCATCTCGAGGCCTCATTTTCGACCCAACTCAAACCTAAAGCTCTCTCTAGACCTTCTAAACATATCCTTAGGGTTTAGAAGCTAAATCACAGGTGGAGAAGGTTTAACAAGTGGATTCAAGCCTTAGGAATCCAAACCAGTCGATAGTTCGCCTATTTCTCTCTTCGTGGCTGATTGAGGAAGGCATATCAACGAAGCTCTGCAAATTGGGGATTTGTGTTCTATAAGGTATGTTTTTCACCTCTCTACTTAGTTTGAGTCATGTTTAGTCCATAGCAAGCCTAGATGTTTAAGGAAAATATGTTAAACTTGAAGTTTGAAGTATGTTTGAGGTGTTATGCGTATGGTCGTTTTTGAAGGTTTTTGAGCTAGGTTTCGGCTGGTTCTTGATGTAGTAGCTTGGATGTATTGTTTTTTATGTTGTTCTTGTTATTTTTGTTGTTGGTTCGAATAGGAAGGAAGTGATATAGGTGCTTCCCAATTTACTAAAAATAGTAGGTATGTTGTTGTTGATTGTTGGACTATTTGGGAGGTTGAATATGATTATTGTTGATGTTGTTTAGGCTGTTTGGTAATTGTTGTAACTTGTGGGAAGTGATATAAATATGGGAGGTGATGACTTTTTTATCATAAAATAGGTTGTGGTTGATATATAATAGTTACGACGCTTAAACGATAAGGATAGTATCATTTCTCTTATCGTAGACTAAGGAGTCGCGACATTTGCATAGTTTGAGATTTGAAAGTATATACAAGGTATGTGAGGCTATTTCATTCTTTATTTTGCACGACTCCAATTGTACTTAACATGTTTAAATGGGCTTCCAAAGATAATCCACTCTTAGAAGTTAGCAATACTTATATTGTTTCCCTTCTTATGGAATGGTTAATGTTAATGTTGATTCTCTTATTCTTATGTTATTAAATGTTGTTGGTATTTCCTAATTCTTATAAGATTCATGATAACGAGTTAGCTCTAATAACGTACGGAGGTTACTAACATTACGTCACTCCGAAAGGTTTAGAATGTGATTCCATGAGTCCAGCATGCATTATATGTAGGTACCTATTTTACTCCACCAAGTCACGCTATAGTCGGCCGAGTACAACATTTATTGTTCAACCACTGATCAATTGGGTTTTACCGAGCTCTACGTGGCCGGGTATGATTATACCGAGCCTTATGATGGTTCGATACGTTTTTACCGATCCTATTACGGCCTGATATGATGATGATGATGATTCCCATAGAGGCATATAATATTTGAAAAATATATACATATATACATATATCATGCATTTCATGTCAGTCACCCTCAGAGGCACTCAAATGTTATAGGTTGTATCTTCTCTATCTCTCTTTACATTACTATTCTTATTTATGCTTTCTTGCCATTCATACTCAGTATCTTATTCGTACTGACATCTCTTTTATTTGCGGATGCTGCATGTCGTGTTGTAGGNGTATTGTTTCCCTTCTTATGGAATGGTTAATGTTAATGTTGATTCTCTTATTCTTATGCTATTAAATGTTGTTGGTATTTCCTAATTCTTATAAGATTCATGATAACGAGTTAGCTCTAATAACGTACGGAGGTTACTAACATTACGTCACTCCGAAAGGTTTAGAATGTGATTCCATGAGTCCAGCATGCATTATATGTAGGTACCTATTTTACTCCACCAAGTCACGCTATAGTCGGCCGAGTACAACATTTATTGTTCAACCACTGATCAATTGGGTTTTACCGAGCTCTACGTGGCCGGGTATGATTATACCGAGCCTTATGATGGTTCGATACGTTTTTACCGATCCTATTACGGCCTGATATGATGATGATGATGATTCCCATAGAGGCATATAATATTTGAAAAATATATACATATATACATATATCATGCATTTCATGTCAGTCACCCTCAGAGGCACTCAAATGTTATAGGTTGTATCTTCTCTATCTCTCTTTACATTACTATTCTTATTTATGCTTTCTTGCCATTCATACTCAGTATCTTATTCGTACTGACATCTCTTTTATTTGCGGATGCTGCATGTCGGGTTGTAGGTCCTGATAGACAGGTAAATAAAGCTCCCCCACCACAGTAGGTTGCCTAGTTCAGTGGTTATTAGCGAGACCTCTTCTTCGGACTTGCCGTGGTCTTGGTATGTATTTCTTTAGACATTATGGGTATGTCGGGGTTTTGCCATGCAAATTTTATCGCACTTATGTTCCTTTAGAGGTTCATAGGCAGGTGTCATCTTATGTATAGTTTTGGATAGCCTTGTCGGCTGATTATTGTTGTATAGTCTATCATGGCGGCCTTGTCGACTCGTACCTTATATGGCTTTATGACATCCTTATCGTCCATTGTTATATATGTTCGTGTAGTTATCTATTATTATTGCCCTTTTATGATTCATGTATACTAATTATGTTAGCCTCATCGGCCTTTACAGATAATAAGAAAGGTTAGATAAAATATTCATCGATGCTCGACAAGTATGGCCCGAGTGCCAGTCATAGGTCTCCAATTTGGGTTGTGACTACCTTGGTATCAGAGCAAGTCTCTCCTAGGGGTTGTCTATGTCATGTTTAGTGGAATCTTGATTATGAATAGGTAGCATGCCACATTTATAATCAGGAAGCTACAGGACATCTAGGGTTGTAACCTTTTTTCTGAATCTAGATCGTGCGTTAGAGCGGAGTCGTATGTGTTCATCTCTAATATTCACCTTGTTTTATTTCAGCGATGACTTCTAATAGGAAGCAGATGACTAGAAGATGACTTGATATAGCTATGGGAGTGTCACACCCCGACCTTGGGGAGCGGGACCGGCACTCGACTGAGTCACCCTAGTCAAGCAAGCATACTGAGTGCCTACCATTCTACCTCACCCATAAACAATTTGAGGATAAATATAAAGAGTTAAACCAATCGAGTGGATAGTATTCCCAACACCAACTTTCATTCTTACAAAAGTTTCATTTATAGTTACCAAAATATTTTAAATTCATAGTTAAAGAGAAAACATCCAACAATTTCAACAACGTTTTTAGTTAGTTTTTCCCCACTCAAAACACAACCCACAGTATATCTACGGAGCCTCTAATTAAACAAGAGTACAATATGGAAGTGTGTGCTACAAGGCCTCATCTATACCTCAAAACACAATGTGCAAAATCAAATGTTATAACGCCCTGAAGTAGAATAGGGCTCACTGAATCAGCTAAGAAGAGGTATGTCTATCAAGAACCTGAGCCACCTGATGCGGAGCCACCTACATCCATTGAAGATGCAGCGTCCCCGGCAAAAGGGACATTAGTACATATGGAATAGTACTAGTATGTAAAGCTAAATACCCTCTTGTGAAATAGAATGCTAATATAAGAAGGGGAAATCATGAAAAGCAACAAGTAAAAACCAATGATATCCAAATTCCAAGTTAAAACACAATAATCTTCTAATAAAAATCAATATTTTTGGTTGGGAGATCATTAGCCTCCGATCATCATACCATGCATGAGGCATGGAGTTCGATCATAGCTCAATCGGCCGAACCATCTCTCCATGAATGAATGTGGATCGACATGGTGATGCGAATAAATTACAATAATAAGAAGGAGGAACTACCATGGGCGCGACATGGCGTCCGATCACCACCCGATCGGCTAGGTCGTCTCCCCACATATGCCGTGTGAGTCGACATCTAAGGCCAGCAACAATATCATCCCAATTAAGGGGAATAATATCAACACATCAATCTTATACCAATCAAGGAGAATAATTTCAATCAACTATTACACCAGCACGTGTAGTTTCAGGTGTGGGCCGTTACAATCCACCCTTCCTCGGCACGCTAATGATACACCTAAAAATATTTCTTTTGTATACAAAGGAAATAGAAATATAAATGTATTCATATCATAGCCTTTCGTACCATATATAGCTTCATTACCACTTTTAACCACTCACAACATTAATATTTCATTGGCTCTCTTGGCCATGCATAGAGTTCTTTATTCATGGCACGATGGCCGTATTTCACACTTCACACTTTCATTTCATTACTTCCAAGGATCATTATCATAAACATCAACATATAGGATATTCGGGAAATCATGACTTTAAGTTCATTAGTAATGAAGGCTTTAAACACAGTGGATTTCTTTCCAAAGAATGGAGCATAATGACTCGCCATTAAAGCACGAGTTAAAATCATAAACAATTAATACGCCATTTATTCTTGAAATACTCTTCCCAAAAAGGATAATATACAGTTTCAACTCATGAGTATGTAAGGACTCAAAACACCTTGGAAATACTTTCAAAGGAGAGAATTATGATTCACAACTAAAACATGGATTCAAATCTTATGCATTAGTTACAACAATCATATTTGAACATTTTCCCACAAAAGGGGGAGCATAATATGATAATGGAAATTTGAACATGGCTCTAGTACATAAGCATTTAGGAAAGTCAATTATCGGAAGCAATTCGGAACAGTAGGAACATGAGTTTTAACAAACCATATTTTGAACTTACGAGGAACCCATGGATTACGATTCTAGAAAAGGAGTTTAGCCAACATACTTTGCTTGAGCTTTCCTTAGATTATTACAATGTCTCAATACTTATAGCAATTTCAATCTATAGGAAGATAGTGAAAATCGAATACTAATTAGAAGGATTCTCATGATATAAGTCTCTTGGGAATTTCGGCAAATACCTACTATGCAAAATCTAATGCTAGGATCTACAATGGTAATCCCTTACTCCCACAACAAATTTCAACAAGAAGCTACCCGAAATAGTTCAACAACCTCCACATACTACCTCATATTGGCACATGCATGGCCTATCTTCAACTCCACAACTTACTGAGACCCATAACTACTTGTATAAAAGCTTAGGAGAAGGACTTACCCGAATAGTTAATGGCCTAGTGAGTGGCTTCCTTGATTCTTGAAGAATGGGGAAAGAATGGATGAGTATAATTGATAGAGCTTCTCCCTCTCTCTCTAAGATACTCTCTTCCCTCTAAAACATCAGGTTTTTGCCTTCAAAACTAGCCCAATGGCTTTTAATCAAAATAGGGTTGGGTTATAAAATGCATAAAATGGACCCTCCGAATTAAACTCTACGCTCGCGGAATGCACTGCATAACAGGTATGCGGTCCGCATAAAGGACTGCGAAATCATCCTCCAAGACTAGGTTGGTCGGGTTAGGTCTGCGACAGGTCTGCGGTCCACAGACCAGTTATGCGGCCGCAAAATGGACTGCGAAATAACCCTCCAAATTTTCTCATGCTGAATCTGCGACAGAAGTGCGATTCGAGAAACGGAAATGCGATCGCATAATGGACCGCAAAATGACCTTCAAAATTTAGCTTCTTCTTTTAAACTCTGCGATGGGAATGCAGCCCGCGGAATTGATATGTGGTAGCGAAACTGACCGCAGAATTGTCTTCTTCTGCAAAAAGATTCTATCAACTCCTAATTGCATTGCACAACCCAAAAAGACCGTACCCCGACACCATACTACCTTAAGTTCCTTGGAGAACTTTTACGTGGACTTACATGGAGAGCATAACAGTTAGGTGCTTCCAACCAGAGTGGTCAAGAGTGAGGCTCAAAGCGAGATGTTGTCTCAGACCTCATCTACCCTGTCCCCTCTAGAGGAGATTATGAGAGACCCAGTACGTCCAGTTCCTCCGTCTGGCGCTATAAACCATGATATGTGGAGTGCGATGCAGTTGTTGACTTTATTGGTAGCCACTCAGGCTCAGAGGCAAGGTAACAGTACTGCTGACAGATTAGTTAGTGCGAGAGTTCATGATTTTATTAATTTAGACGCTCCAGTGTTTACCAGATCAGATCCCAAGGAGGACCTGTAGATTTTTATTGATCAGGTTCATCGGACACTACGGGTATGCAAACCAGTGATACTCGGGCGGTAGAGTTGGCTTCTTATTGGTTACGAGATTTAGCAGCTTTCTGGTATGATAATTGGGAGAGATCCAGGGGTCTGAATACTCCTCCAGCTGTGTGGAATGAATTTTCTGAGGTCTTTTTTCATCACTACTTGCAGTTGAGATACAACGAGCTAGAGTTGATATGTTCTTGAAACTTCGACAAGGTAATATGAGTGTGCGAGAGTATATTATGCAGTTTGATTCTTTAGCAAGCTATGCTCCCCATATGGTGGTCGAGATGAGCGATAGGGTGCACCAGTTTGTGGGGTTGGGACCATATCTGATCAATGAGTGCACAACAGCCTCCTTGGTGGAGGGAATGTATACTTCCCATATTCAGGCTTATGCCCAAAGACTAGAGGATCGTAAGCACCAGTAGAGGGCAAATAGGGAGCAGAATAGGGGCCATCATAAGAGGGGGAGATCTGGATGGTATTCTTGTGACATTAGAGGTAGTTTCAGGCCCTAGTCTTCGAGGCGTTCAGCGCCAGTAGCTAGTGCTCCTCCATAGTTTCAGAGGCCTCATTATGATCGATCTAGCTATTCTGGTCCAGGGCAGAGTTCGTGGGGATCATGCTCGCAATATCATGGGGATACTTGTCAGACAATACCCCCAGCACCCGATTGGGATCAGTGTGGCAAGGCCCACTTTAGATAGTGTCGTCGAGGTTCCGATGTATGCTATTATTGTGGGCATCCTGGACGTATAATGCGGGATTATCCTAACAAAGGAGGTGGTGGTATGGCTCTGCCGATTAGATCAGTGGATGTTTCTTCTTCATCAGTTCAACCTTCAGCATAGGATTTTCAGCAGTCGGCAGGTCATGGTAGAGGCAGATGTGCAGTGTTGAGTACAAGCGGTACTCAAAATTGAATCTATGCTCTAGCAGGTCGACAAGATCTCGAAACATCTCTAGATGTTGTCACAAGTATATTGTCTATGTTTTCTTATAATGTATATGCATTGATCAATATCTGCGATCTATATTATCATATTTTACACCTTTCGTGGCTAATAAGTTTGGCTTTGAACATGAATTGATAATTAAACCATTCACGGTATCCACTCTGGTAGGATATTTTGTGATTGCTAGAAGGTTATATAAAGGTTGCACAGTGATGATTTATAGTCGTCAGACCTCGGCGGATCAATTTGAGTTAGAAATGGTTGATTTTGATGTGATAATGGGAATGGACTAGTTGGCATCATGTTATGCAAACGCTGATTGTCATAGGAAGATGGTTAGGTTTTAGTTTTCCAATGAACCCGTCATTGAATGAAAGGGCAACACTGTTACGCTGAAAGGTAGGTTTATTTCCTATCTTAAGGCAGTGAAGATGATCTCGAAGGGTTACATTTATCATCTAATTCACGTTAGAGATGCGGAGGCAAAGCCAACTACTCTACAATATGTTCTCATGCTCAATGAATTTCTAGATGAACTGAACTCTCAGGCCTTCCTCCTGAAAGAGAGATTGAGTTTAGCATTGATGTGTTACCTAACACTCAGTCGACCTCTATCCATCCGCACGGGATGGCCCTGATAGAGTTACGAGAGTTGAAGGCACAGTTGAATAACTTGATGGATAAGGGCTTCATTAGGCCTAGCACACCGGTCCTGTTCGTGCAGAAGAAAGGCGGATCGTTAAGGATGTGTATCGACTATCGACAACTGAATAATATTACTATAAAGAACAAGTATCCACTTCCGAATATTGACAATCTGTTTGACCAACTCCAGGGTGCTAATTATTTCTCCAAGATTGACTTACATTTACGGTTTCATCAGGTGAGGGTTAAGGAGAAGGATATTCCGAATACGGCCTTCCGAACAAGATATTGGTACTTTGAGTTCTTGGTGATGTCTTTCGAGCTAACAAATGCCCCGGAAGCTTTTCTGGATCTCGTGAATAGTGTTTCCAGACCCTATCTTGACATGTTCATGATTGTATTCATTGATGACATTCTATTGTATTACTGTTCGGAGGTGGAACATGCAGGCCACTTGCGGATAGTATCACAGACCCTCCCGGATCGTAAGTTATATTCTAAGCTCTCCAAATGTGAATTCGGGTTGAACTTTGTAGCATTCCTTGGCCATTTGATATCTGACGAGGGTATTAGTGTCGACACTAAGAAGATCGATGTAGTGAATAATTGGCCGAGACCTACAACACCGTCAGAATTTTGCAGCTTTCTGGGACTAGCAGGCTATATTATAGGCAGTTTGTAGAAGGGTTTTCCTCTATATCAATACCTTTGACTAAGTTAACATAGAAAGCTACAAAGTTCCAGTGATCTGACATTAGTGAATGTAGTTTTCAGGAGCTTAAGAATCGATTAACATCTTCTCCAGTCCTCACTCTCACATCAAGATCAAAAGGTTATGTGGTGTATTATAATGCCTCGGTATAGGTTTGGGGTGCGTATTGATGCAACACGGGAATGTGATTGCTTATGCATTAAGACAACTGAAGAAAGATGAAAAGAATTACCTGACTCATGATTTGGAATTGGCTACAGTAGTATATGCTTTGAAGATATGGCGGCACTACTTATATGGTATTCATGTTGACATCTACACAGATCACAAGAGTTTACGATATATCTTCAAGCAGAAGGAGTTGAATTTGAGGCAACGAAGACGGCTTGAATTACTGAAAGACTATGATGTCGAGATATTGTGCCATCCCAATAAAGCCAATCTTGTAGCAGACGCTCTCAATCGTAAGCCAATGGGCAACTTTGTACACATTGAGGCAGGCAGACAAGGGTTGACTAAAGAGCTTCGTCAGTTGGCCAATATGAGAATCAGATTGTTAGACTCTGATGACGGAGGTGTTACTGTGCAGAATACGACAAAATCATCTTTGGTAGCCGAGGTAAAAGCACAACAATATGAAGGCCCTACCTTAGTACAATTGAGAGAGGGCATTTAGCAGCATAAGATTATGGCTTTCAAGATAGAAGAAGATGGGGCACTGAGATACCAGGGCCAATTATGTGTGCCAAATGTGGCAGGGTTGCCAGAGAAGATTATGATAGAGATTCATCAGTCCTGGTATTCCACCCATCTCAGCTCGACAATGATGTATCATGACGTTAAGGAGTTGTATTGGTGGGACAACATAAAGAAGGCTATTGTAGCATTTATAGCCCAGTGTTCTAATTATCAACAAGTAAGATTGAGCATCAGAAGCCCGGTGGGCTGATTCAAAATATAGAGATTCTGACCTAAAAATGGGAGGCGATCAATATGGACTTCATTACTGATTATATCGCTTTTATCATAAGTTTGACTCTATCTAGGTGATAGTTGACCGGCTTACGAAATCTGCCCACTTTCTGCCAGTTAAGACAACTTACACGGCTCAAGATTATGTGAGGCTGTATATCAAGAAGATTGTTAGGCATCACAGTGTGCCGATATCTATTATATCAAACTGAGGTGCTTAGTTTACGACTAACTTTTGGAGGTCATTTTAGAAGGGTTTAGGCACACAAGTGAATCTCAGTACTGCATTCCATCCGCATACTGATAGGCAGGCTGAACGTACCATTCAGACACTCGAAGATATTCAACGAGCCTGTGTTCTGTATTTCAAGGGTAATTGGGATAACTTTCCTCCACTCATAGAATTTACCTACAATAATAACTACAATTCTAGTATTAAAATAGCCATGTACGAGCGTTGTACGGGAAGATATGTGGATCACTAATTTGATAGTTCAAAGTCGGCAAAACAGAATTATATGGGCCAGATTTGATTCACCAAGCCATTGAGAAGGTTAAAGTGATACAAGAACGACTAAGGGCAGCGCAAAGTAGGCAAAAGTCTTGTTTTGATGTCCGACATCATGATCAACAGTTTGAGGTAGGTGATTGGGTTTTTCTGAGAATCTCACCGATATAGGGTGTTATATGTTTTGGGAAAAAAGGTAAGCTAAGGCCACAATATATCGGGTCGTACAAGATTCTTCAACCAATTGGACAGGCTGATTATGAGTTATAATTGCCATCAGAATTGGAATTCTTCAACCCGGTATTCCATGTATCTATGTTGAGGAATGTATTGGGGACCCTTCTTGGGTCGTCTCTATCAAAGATGTAAAAGTTATGGAGGATCTATCATATGAAGAAGTGTCAGTGGCTATATTAGATAGACAAGTCCACAAGATGAGAACAAAGGATATAGCTTCTGTCAAAGTATTGTGGAAGAATAATAATACAGAAGAAATAACATGGGAAACGGAAGAGGGGCTGAAGTCTAAATACCCTTACCTATTCCATATTGAAGGTTCCTAATAGATGGCCCCTTATGTATACTCTTCACCTCGTACGTGTATCCTAAATTATTTTTTGTTTATCCTTAGATAATGAGGATGTTGGGAGAATGCAAGATGCAAGGTAAACTGAAACGACTCTGTGAGGTAAACAATAGCTTGAGAATACTCTTCCTTAATATAAAATGGTAATATACAGTTAATGTACATATCTATAATGCTTTGTATATCCTTGAGATGTCATAGGTTGGGTTTAACTACTTGCAGGTTTGGCTAGTGTCCATTTTATAGGGTAAACTTTGCCAAAATATTTCGTCGGAATTCATTATGAGTCAGACTCCCCATAAACCCTTACATTCGAGGACAAATATTTCTAGGTGGGTGTTACAACCCATGTTTGCGTATGTTAAATCACGCTGTAAGTTAGTCGACGTAAATCTGAGAAGAGATTATCTTTGAGATGATATGAAGTTAATCCTATTGGTATTAAATATTACAAGGGTATATAAGAGTGTTTAATAAGTATTAGAAGTTAGAAGTTAAATCAAAGATGTTGTAACACGTACTTTCGAGTTAAAACTAGGGGTTCTTAATATGCTAATGAAGTTGTGTTTTAAGGTATTTGAATTATATAATATTTGTATCATAAGTTTTGAAGTAAAGCAAGTTGTATGACAAAAATCAGAAAAGGTTATCGCATGTTACGTTCATAATCCTATTGAAATTTTGGTCTAATGTCATGAAGCTTTTATCCCAATATAACTAGAATTACGGGATGGTCCACTGAAAATATTGAAGACCTATGAGTCTAATTTCCAACTCATTAAACATTTCATCGATAAAATATCGGAGTAGAGAGATATTCGTGTTTTCGCGAGACTGCACAAACAGCTCCCTATGCGAAACCACAAAGTCGGTGGGGGCTTATCTTGTTATATAATGTGATGGTCTTCGTCTCCAAGCCTCATACATAAAAGTCTCTCTATACCTCCTAAGCATATACTTATATTTTGGAAGCCAAATCAAAGGTGGAGAATGTGAAACAAGTGGATTTAAACCTTGTGAACCCGAATTAATCGATAGTTTGCCTCTTTCTCACTTTGTGGATTATTAAGGAAGGCATAGCAACAAAGTAAGCTATAAAAATTGGGGATTTGTGTGCTATACGTTATGTTCTTCACCCCTATACTTGGGTTGTGTCGGGTTCAGGCCATAGCAAGCCTAGATATTGAAGGCAAACATGTTAAACTTAATGTTGGAAGTGTATTTGAGGTGTTATGTATATGGGACTATCTTTGATGGTTTTTGAGCTAGGTTTCAGATTGTTCTTGATGTAGTAGATTGGATGTGTTGTTTTTTTATGTTGTTATTGTTGTTTTTGGTGTTGGTTTGAATTGGAAGGAAGTAATATAGGTGCTGCCCAATATTCTGAATATCGTAAGTATCTTGTTATTGATTGTTGGACTATTTGGGAGGCATAACATATCTATTGCTGATGTTGTTTAGGATGTTTTGTGATTGTTGTAACTTGTGGGAAGTCATATAAATAGGGGAGGTGCTGCATGTTTTATTATAAAATAGGTTGTGGTCGATATATAATAGTTACGACACTTAAACTATAACAATAGTGTCATTTCTCTTATTGTAGACTAAGGAATCGTGATATTTGCCTAGCTTGATGTTGGGATGTATATACAAGGTATGTGAGGCTATCCCTTTCTTTATTTTGCATGACTCTGCTTGTACTTAACGTAAATGAACGGGCTTCCAAAGATACTCCACTCTTAAAAGTTGCAGTACTTATATTGTTTCCCTTCTTATGGACTGATTGATGTTGTTATTGCTTCTCTTATTCTTATGCTATCAAATGTTGTTGGTATTTACTGATTCTTATAAGATTCATGATGACAAGTTAGCTCTAATAATGTATACAGAGGTTACCGACCTTACGTCACTCTGAACGGTTCATAATGTGATTTCATGAGTCCAGCATACATTGTATGTATGTACCTATTTTACTCTACCGAGTCGCACTATAGTCGGTCAGGTACGGAACCTATTGTGCAATCACTGATCAGTTGGGTTTAAACGAGCTCCACGTGCCTGTGTACAATTCTACTGAGCCTTATGATTGTCTGGTACATTTTTACCGAGCCTATTACTGTCGGATACGATATAATGATGATGACTCCCATAGAGGCGTGTGTGTGTGTGTGTGTGTATATATATATATATATATATATATATATATANGATGTGTATCGACTATCGACAACTGAATAATATTACTATAAAGAACAAGTATCCACTTCCGAATATTGACAATCTGTTTGACCAACTCCAGGGTGCTAATTATTTCTCCAAGATTGACTTACATTTACGGTTTCATCAGGTGAGGGTTAAGGAGAAGGATATTCCGAATACGGCCTTCCGAACAAGATATTGGTACTTTGAGTTCTTGGTGATGTCTTTCGAGCTAACAAATGCCCCGGAAGCTTTTCTGGATCTCGTGAATAGTGTTTCCAGACCCTATCTTGACATGTTCATGATTGTATTCATTGATGACATTCTATTGTATTACTGTTCGGAGGTGGAACATGCAGGCCACTTGCGGATAGTATCACAGACCCTCCCGGATCGTAAGTTATATTCTAAGCTCTCCAAATGTGAATTCGGGTTGAACTTTGTAGCATTCCTTGGCCATTTGATATCTGACGAGGGTATTAGTGTCGACACTAAGAAGATCGATGTAGTGAATAATTGGCCGAGACCTACAACACCGTCAGAATTTTGCAGCTTTCTGGGACTAGCAGGCTATATTATAGGCAGTTTGTAGAAGGGTTTTCCTCTATATCAATACCTTTGACTAAGTTAACATAGAAAGCTACAAAGTTCCAGTGATCTGACATTAGTGAATGTAGTTTTCAGGAGCTTAAGAATCGATTAACATCTTCTCCAGTCCTCACTCTCACATCAAGATCAAAAGGTTATGTGGTGTATTATAATGCCTCGGTATAGGTTTGGGGTGCGTATTGATGCAACACGGGAATGTGATTGCTTATGCATTAAGACAACTGAAGAAAGATGAAAAGAATTACCTGACTCATGATTTGGAATTGGCTACAGTAGTATATGCTTTGAAGATATGGCGGCACTACTTATATGGTATTCATGTTGACATCTACACAGATCACAAGAGTTTACGATATATCTTCAAGCAGAAGGAGTTGAATTTGAGGCAACGAAGACGGCTTGAATTACTGAAAGACTATGATGTCGAGATATTGTGCCATCCCAATAAAGCCAATCTTGTAGCAGACGCTCTCAATCGTAAGCCAATGGGCAACTTTGTACACATTGAGGCAGGCAGACAAGGGTTGACTAAAGAGCTTCGTCAGTTGGCCAATATGAGAATCAGATTGTTAGACTCTGATGACGGAGGTGTTACTGTGCAGAATACGACAAAATCATCTTTGGTAGCCGAGGTAAAAGCACAACAATATGAAGGCCCTACCTTAGTACAATTGAGAGAGGGCATTTAGCAGCATAAGATTATGGCTTTCAAGATAGAAGAAGATGGGGCACTGAGATACCAGGGCCAATTATGTGTGCCAAATGTGGCAGGGTTGCCAGAGAAGATTATGATAGAGATTCATCAGTCCTGGTATTCCACCCATCTCAGCTCGACAATGATGTATCATGACGTTAAGGAGTTGTATTGGTGGGACAACATAAAGAAGGCTATTGTAGCATTTATAGCCCAGTGTTCTAATTATCAACAAGTAAGATTGAGCATCAGAAGCCCGGTGGGCTGATTCAAAATATAGAGATTCTGACCTAAAAATGGGAGGCGATCAATATGGACTTCATTACTGATTATATCGCTTTTATCATAAGTTTGACTCTATCTAGGTGATAGTTGACCGGCTTACGAAATCTGCCCACTTTCTGCCAGTTAAGACAACTTACACGGCTCAAGATTATGTGAGGCTGTATATCAAGAAGATTGTTAGGCATCACAGTGTGCCGATATCTATTATATCAAACTGAGGTGCTTAGTTTACGACTAACTTTTGGAGGTCATTTTAGAAGGGTTTAGGCACACAAGTGAATCTCAGTACTGCATTCCATCCGCATACTGATAGGCAGGCTGAACGTACCATTCAGACACTCGAAGATATTCAACGAGCCTGTGTTCTGTATTTCAAGGGTAATTGGGATAACTTTCCTCCACTCATAGAATTTACCTACAATAATAACTACAATTCTAGTATTAAAATAGCCATGTACGAGCGTTGTACGGGAAGATATGTGGATCACTAATTTGATAGTTCAAAGTCGGCAAAACAGAATTATATGGGCCAGATTTGATTCACCAAGCCATTGAGAAGGTTAAAGTGATACAAGAACGACTAAGGGCAGCGCAAAGTAGGCAAAAGTCTTGTTTTGATGTCCGACATCATGATCAACAGTTTGAGGTAGGTGATTGGGTTTTTCTGAGAATCTCACCGATATAGGGTGTTATATGTTTTGGGAAAAAAGGTAAGCTAAGGCCACAATATATCGGGTCGTACAAGATTCTTCAACCAATTGGACAGGCTGATTATGAGTTATAATTGCCATCAGAATTGGAATTCTTCAACCCGGTATTCCATGTATCTATGTTGAGGAATGTATTGGGGACCCTTCTTGGGTCGTCTCTATCAAAGATGTAAAAGTTATGGAGGATCTATCATATGAAGAAGTGTCAGTGGCTATATTAGATAGACAAGTCCACAAGATGAGAACAAAGGATATAGCTTCTGTCAAAGTATTGTGGAAGAATAATAATACAGAAGAAATAACATGGGAAACGGAAGAGGGGCTGAAGTCTAAATACCCTTACCTATTCCATATTGAAGGTTCCTAATAGATGGCCCCTTATGTATACTCTTCACCTCGTACGTGTATCCTAAATTATTTTTTGTTTATCCTTAGATAATGAGGATGTTGGGAGAATGCAAGATGCAAGGTAAACTGAAACGACTCTGTGAGGTAAACAATAGCTTGAGAATACTCTTCCTTAATATAAAATGGTAATATACAGTTAATGTACATATCTATAATGCTTTGTATATCCTTGAGATGTCATAGGTTGGGTTTAACTACTTGCAGGTTTGGCTAGTGTCCATTTTATAGGGTAAACTTTGCCAAAATATTTCGTCGGAATTCATTATGAGTCAGACTCCCCATAAACCCTTACATTCGAGGACAAATATTTCTAGGTGGGTGTTACAACCCATGTTTGCGTATGTTAAATCACGCTGTAAGTTAGTCGACGTAAATCTGAGAAGAGATTATCTTTGAGATGATATGAAGTTAATCCTATTGGTATTAAATATTACAAGGGTATATAAGAGTGTTTAATAAGTATTAGAAGTTAGAAGTTAAATCAAAGATGTTGTAACACGTACTTTCGAGTTAAAACTAGGGGTTCTTAATATGCTAATGAAGTTGTGTTTTAAGGTATTTGAATTATATAATATTTGTATCATAAGTTTTGAAGTAAAGCAAGTTGTATGACAAAAATCAGAAAAGGTTATCGCATGTTACGTTCATAATCCTATTGAAATTTTGGTCTAATGTCATGAAGCTTTTATCCCAATATAACTAGAATTACGGGATGGTCCACTGAAAATATTGAAGACCTATGAGTCTAATTTTCAACTCATTAAACATTTCATCGATAAAATATCGGAGTAGAGAGATATTCGTGTTTTCGCGAGACTGCACAAACAGCTCCCTATGCGAAACCACAAAGTCGGTGGGGGCTTATCTTGTTATATAATGTGATGGTATTCGTCTCCAAGCCTCATACATAAAAGTCTCTCTATACCTCCTAAGCATGTACTTATATTTTGGAAGCCAAATCAAAGGTGGAGAATGTGAAACAAGTGGATTTAAACCTTGTGAACCCGAATTAATCGATAGTTTGCCTCTTTCTCACTTTGTGGATTATTAAGGAAGGCATAGCAACAAAGTAAGCTATAAAAATTGGGGATTTGTGTGCTATACGTTATGTTCTTCACCCCTATACTTGGGTTGTGTCGGGTTCAGGCCATAGCAAGCCTAGATATTGAAGGCAAACATGTTAAACTTAATGTTGGAAGTGTATTTGAGGTGTTATGTATATGGGACTATCTTTGATGGTTTTTGAGCTAGGTTTCAGATTGTTCTTGATGTAGTAGATTGGATGTGTTGTTTTTTTATGTTGTTATTGTTGTTTTTGGTGTTGGTTTGAATTGGAAGGAAGTAATATAGGTGCTGCCCAATATTCTGAATATCGTAAGTATCTTGTTATTGATTGTTGGACTATTTGGGAGGCATAACATATCTATTGCTGATGTTGTTTAGGATGTTTTGTGATTGTTGTAACTTGTGGGAAGTCATATAAATAGGGGAGGTGCTGCATGTTTTATTATAAAATAGGTTGTGGTCGATATATAATAGTTACGACACTTAAACTATAACAATAGTGTCATTTCTCTTATTGTAGACTAAGGAATCGTGATATTTGCCTAGCTTGATGTTGGGATGTATATACAAGGTATGTGAGGCTATCCCTTTCTTTATTTTGCATGACTCTGCTTGTACTTAACGTAAATGAACGGGCTTCCAAAGATACTCCACTCTTAAAAGTTGCAGTACTTACATTGTTTCCCTTCTTATGGACTGATTGATGTTGTTATTGCTTCTCTTATTCTTATGCTATCAAATGTTGTTGGTATTTACTGATTCTTATAAGATTCATGATGACAAGTTAGCTCTAATAATGTATACAGAGGTTACCGACCTTACGTCACTCTGAACGGTTCATAATGTGATTTCATGAGTCCAGCATACATTGTATGTATGTACCTATTTTACTCTACCGAGTCGCACTATAGTCGGTCAGGTACGGAACCTATTGTGCAATCACTGATCAGTTGGGTTTAAACGAGCTCCACGTGCCTGTGTACAATTCTACTGAGCCTTATGATTGTCTGGTACATTTTTACCGAGCCTATTACTGTCGGATACGATATAATGATGATGACTCCCATAGAGGCGTGTGTGTGTGTGTGTGTGTATATATATATATATATATATATATATATATATATATATATATATAATGCACTCATGTCAGTCGCCCTCAGAGGCACTCAGATGTCACATGTTGTATCTTCTCTATCTCTCTTTACATTACTGTTCTTATTTATGCTTTCCTGCCATACATACTCAGTACCTTATTCGTACTGACATCTCTTTTATTTGTGGACGTTGCATGTCGTGCTGCAGGTCCTGATAGAGAGGTAGACGAAGCTCCCCCACCACAGTAGGCTTCCCAGTTCAGCATTTATT
>AWOL01S0214181.1:0-16521 GCA_000715115.1 Nicotiana otophora
TTGAGTAATTTTGGTATGGGTGAACTCGATATCGAATGGGTATTCGTATTTTGTGACTTTTACTCGATTTCGAGATGTGGGCCCGGGTCGACCTTTTGGGGCAATTTTCTAATTCTTTGTGAAAGTCATAATTTTATTAGTTAGATTAGTTTATTATAGTTATATTTATAGTATGTAATTGCTTTTGGCTAGATTTGAGTTGTTCTGAGTCGGAAAGTCGAGGGAAATGTGTCCTTATTGATTGATTGAGTGAGATTTGAATTATCTGCTTCCTTGATTTTGTATTTAGTCTTTAACTGTAGGATTCCTTATTGTAAATTCGTTGTTCCGTAGGTTATGAGTTGTGCATTTACTTTTGGGACTACGAGGCGGTACCGCGGGAGCGCCCTTGTTGCATATTTACTTTTGGGACTACGAGGAGGTTCCTCGGGAGCTCCCTTATTGTGTATTTACTTTTGGGTACAAGGCGGTACTTCGGGAGCGCCCATATTGCATATTTACTTTTGGGACTACGAGGCCATACCTCGGAAGCTCCCCTATTGTGTAGTTACGTTAAGGACTACGAGACGGTACCTCGGGAGCGCCCCTGTTGTTTACCTTCATTTGTTGTGTTGTTACCTTTCTGTAATTTCTCATTGTTCCATTCTCAGTCATTTTATTATATTATTATATCTTCTGCCTTGTTTCCTTTTTATTCCAGTAGGGCCCTGACCTGAACTGACCTCGTCACTACTCTACCGAGGTTAGGCTTGGCACTTACTGAGTATCGTTGTGGTGTACTCATACTATACTTCTGCACATCTTTTTGTGCAGATCCAGGTACTGCTTACCAGACCAAGTACCAGTGAGCTAGCCCGTACGTGGAGACTTCAAGGTACATCTGCCAACGTCCGAAGACCTTGGAGTCCCCCTCTATCTTTATGATGATGCTTTCTTTATTTTCATTAGACTCTGGTGTATAGAGATACTTAGCATTTTCTCTTTAGAGCTTGTGACTTATTTCTACTGGGTATTGGGAGTTGTAACTATTTTGAATCACAATTCTTATCTATTTCAGATGTTGAGGTTGATTCTTACCTTTATAATCAGTTATTCCGCATAATTGTTAGGTTTACCTAGTCTTAGAGACTAGGTATCGTCACGATATCCTACAGAGGGAAATTTGGGTCGTGGCAAGTTGGTATCAGAGCACTAGGTTCATAGGTGTTATGAGTCACAAGCAAGTTTAGTAGAGTCTCGCGGATCAGTACAGAGACATCTGTACTTATCTTCGGGAGGCTATGGAACTGTTAGGAAAAGCTTCACTTTTTTGATTCCTTATCGTGCGAGATTTTGACTTCGGATTCTAAATTTCTGTCTTTTTATTCTCTCACAGATGGTGAGGACACGTACAACTGGATCAGATGAACAGACATCCGCGCCCTCTGCTAGAGCCGCGAGAGACCGGGGTAGAAGCCGATGACGTCCACGTGGTGCAGCCAGAGCACCTGCACGAGCTGCTACATAGGAGCCACCAGTAGCTCCAGTTGGAGAGCAGGCATCTAAGGCGCCTGTTATTGCACCAGCCCTCCAGGAGAATCTCGCCCTGTTTCTAAGCATATTCAACACGTTGGCTCAGGCAGGATTGATACCACTTGCTCCTGCTATATCTCAGGACTTGGGAGGAGCACAGACGCGCACCGCCCGTACCCCACAGTAGCGGGTCTAGGTCGACTAGGTTCCTGAGGTCATACCGATGCAGCCAGTAGCTCCAGTGCAGCCCGAGGTTAGGGCAACAGTTTTTGAGGGGGAGCAGCTCAGGCTCGAGAAGTACAAGAAGTACCCCCCTCCTACTTTCAGTGGCTTGGCGCCAGAGGATGCCCAGGGTTTACTTAAGGAGTGCCACCGTATCCTCCGTACTATAGGTGTTGAGGAATCTAGTGGGGTTTTTCACTACGTTCCAACTTAGAGGAGTGGCTTATCATTGGTGGCGAGCATATGAGTTGGGTAGTCCAGCCGAGGCAACTTCACTCACTTGGACTCAGTTCTCAGATATGTTCTTGAGGGAGTATGTCCCCCAGAGTCTCAGAGATGCATGGCGCGCAGAGTTTGAGCAGGTGCGCCAGGGTTCTATGACTGTGTAAGAGTATGCGGTCTGGTTTAGTAATTTGGCTAGGCATGCACCAGCCTTGGTTGCTACTGTTCGGGAGTGGGTTCGTCGATTTTTTCTGAGGCTCAACCCCAATATCAGATTTAGCATGGCCCGAGAGTTGGAGATGGACATCGCATACCAGCATGTGGTGGGAATCACTATGAGATTGGATGGTATGTTGACTCAGGAGAGAGAAGAGAGGGAGGCCAAGAGGTCTCGAGAGTCAGGCACATATAGTGGTACTCCTGTCCCAGCTGCAGCTCGTCAGGGTAGGGGCTATGTAGGTCACCCAGTTCAATCAGCACTTCCAACCGTTAGCAGTGCTCCGGCCACTCCTAGGCCCCAGGCTCCTTATTATGAACCGCCATTGTCTAAGTGCACCTCCTACATGGGTGATAGTAGGATATAATCTCATATTTTAGTCTCTTATCGCACTCTAATTTACTGCACTTTAATTGAGTTGGAGCTTTAATCGCTAGTATTTTACACTAATTGTGTGTTTTATGTCTTGTAGGAGTAATTCCGATCTATGTAGATATTATGGAATGAATTCAATCTAGTCGGGAGCTTTGAAGTCTGAGTAAAATCCCAAGGACTAAGTCGGGATCGTGTTCGGGGATCAACAGATGATAGTTGAACGTAACAAAGAATCGAGCAGGCATATTGCGCAGTGTCTAGTAAAATGCACATAACATTTTGTTTGGACTCCGTTTTGGCTTCACAATATATCGTTGAAAAGCTATTTAATAGAGCTATAACTTTTATGTTTAGTGTTTTCCCAAATTCCCAACAGAACGCCACCCATATACGCGACCACGCACTAGCCGTGCATTGGGCGCACATATGAGGCAGAACAGGGTGAAAAGTGCGCGGCCAAGTGCGCGAGCACACTTCCAGGTGCGCGTCCGCACACGTCCAACTCCAGAAAAGTGTCCTATTTCACGTAGGAGAAGGTGTATTTGTTTGGGCCCGGCCCAACTTGGCATATATACATGGAAAAATGGTATTTTGAGGACTTTTGACATAATTTAGACCTAAGGAAGCTAAGGAGAAGAGGCAAAAGCAAGAGCACAAGGATTTCACTATTAATCCTCACTCAAGACAAGGGTTTTGATGTTTTATGTTTTCCTTTGACTTAAACTTAATTGTGATAAATTTCTCCATATCCATGGAGTAATTCTTCCTTAGGGATTGATGGATTTGGTGTTTTGAGAATTGTTATTTGTGGATATTAACTCTTATTTTATGTATTGAAGCATTTTGGGTGTTTTTAATCGAAAGAGGCATAATTTGTGATGTGGTGCATTATCTTATTGGTTGAATTCATTGATTCTTGTTAGTAATCAAAATAGGCTAGTTGAATTAATGTTTAAACCTAGTTAGGAGGATAATCGAAAGAGGTTCTCCTAAGGATCAATCCACTACTAATTCTTGCATATCTTCACCAAGCTTATCTTAGTTCATATCGTAAGGTTGAGACTTAATCGAGAGAGGAATTTCTACTGAATGTTTGAACATAATAGAGTGAATTTGAGAGACTCACTTGAACCATAGAAGTGAAGTAACTAGAGTTAATTTCCAAATAATTATCTTACACCTATCCAATCAACCCATATTTTCTCCCTTTAATATCTTCTTGCTTACTCTTGTTACGATTGTCATTAGCTAATTGTTTAGACTTCTAGTAAATTTTAGTTTTCAATCACACAACTGTAAATTATTGATCATCTTGGATAGCAATTAAAACTAGAAGCTACGAAAACACTGTTTAAATCCATTCCCTGTGGATACGATATTTTCTATACTATATTCGACTAGCGAGCATAATTTTGTATTGTGTTTTTAGCTTGTCGATGGGGTGCTTTTCGCGTTCAGTCCAGCAGATCAGGCCCGAGCCAGTCGCAGCAGCCACATCCTCCGAGAGCTTGTTTTAGGTGTGGTGACACTCGTCATGTGGTGAAGGATTACCCCAGACTCATGAGGGGTTCACCTCCATATACCACTTAGGCAACGCGCGCTCCACTGGTTCCTCAGGCTATGGTTACAACACCAGCTACCACCCCACCTGCACAAGCAACTCGAGGTGGAGGTCGGACAGGTAGAGGTCACCCTAGAGGTGGAGGCCGGGATAGATATTATGCCCTTCTTGCTAGGACGGAGGCAGTTGCATCCGATTCTATAATCATATGTAGTGTTCCGGTCTGTCATAGAAATACATCAGTCTTATTTGATCAAGGCTCCACTTATTTCTATATGTCATCTTATTTTGCTTCGTATTTGGGTGTATCCTGTGATACTCTGAGTTCTCCTGTCTATGTGTCTACACCCATGGGTGATTATATTGTTGTTAACCGTGTGTATCAGTTGTGTATGGTCGTTCTTAGTGGTTTTGAAACGGAGCTGATTTATTATTGCTTAGTATAATGGATTTCGATGTTATTTTGGGCATGTACTGGTTGTTTCCCGATCACGCTATCCTTGATTGTCACGCCAAGATGGTGACGTTGGCTATGCCGGGTCTATAAGGGATAGAGTGAAAAGGTACCTTAGATTATGTTCCTAGCAGGGTTGTCTCATATCTAAAGGCTCAGTGGATGGTTGAGAAGGTACGTGATGCATATTAGGCATATGTGAGGGATGTTAGTGCTGACACTCCCACCGTCTAGTCAGTTCCGGTAGTGAGGGATTATTCAGACATATTTCTGGCGGATCTTTCGGGCATGCCGTCCGACAGAGATATTGACGTTGGCATTGATTTGTTACCGGGCACTCAGCTCATTTCTATTCCACCTTATCGGATGGCCCCAGAAGAGTTGAAAGAATTAAAGGAATAGTTGCAAGAGTTGCTCGATAAAGGCTTCATTCGGCCTAGTGTGTCGCTTTGGGTTGCTCATGTCTTGTTTGTAAAGAAGAATGATGGTTATATGTGAATGTGTATTGATTATCGCTAGTTGAACAAGGTTACAGTAAAGAACAGGTATTCATTGCCATGTATTGATGACCTATTTGATCAGCTTCAGGGTTCTATAATGTTCTCTAAGATTGACTTGCATTCAGGCTATCATCAGTTGATGATTCGGTAGCTAGATATCCCGAAGATTGCTTTCAGGATTCGGTATAGTCATTACGAGTTCCTTGTGATATCTTTTGGGCTGACCAACGCCCCTGCAGTATTCATGCACTTGATGAATAGTGTATTTCAGTCCTATCTTGACTCTTTCATAATTGTGTTTATTGACGACATTATGGTGTACTCCCGGAGTCTGGAGGATCATGAGCAGCACCTGAGGACCGTGCTTCAGACCTTGAGAGAAAAGAAGTTGTATGCAAAATTTTCGAAGTGTGAATTCTGGCTAGAGTTATTGGCATTCTTGGGTCATGTAGTATCGAGTGAGGGGATCAAGGTAGATCCGAAGAAGATTGAAGCAGTATAGAGTTGGCATAGACCATCCTCAGCTACGGAGATCCGGAGTTTTCTTGGCTTGGCGGGGTATTACCGTCGATTTTTAGAGGGTTTCGCGTCTACTACAGCACCTATGACTGGGTTGGCCCAGAAGGGTCCTCCGTTTAGGTGGACCAAGGAGTGTGAGGAGAGCTTTCAAAAGCTCAAGACTACTTTGATTACAACCCCAGTGCTGGTGTTGCCTACTGGTTCGGGGTCCTATACAGTGTATTGTGATGTGTTGCGCATTGGTCTCGGCATGGTGTTGATGCAAGACGGTAGGATGATTGCCTACGCGTCTAGACAGTTGAAGGTGCATGAGAAGAATTATCATGTCCACAATCTCGAGTTAGCAGCTATTGTTAATGCCTTGAAGATCTGGCGGCACTATTTTTATGGTGTCCCTTGTGAGGTCTACACCGATCACCGGAGTCTATAGCATCTGTTTAAACAAAAGAATCTTAACTTGCTGCAGCGGAGATGGTTGGAGCTGCTTAAGGATTATGATATCACCATTCTCTATCATCCCGAGAAGGCCAATGTGGTGGTCGATGCCTTGAGTTGAAAGGCGCAGAGTTTGGGCATTTTAGCATATCTATTAGTAGTAGAGAGGCCTTTAGCCTTGGATGTTCAAGCCTTGGCCAACCAGTTTGTCAGATTGGATATTTCCGAGCCGAGCAATGTTTTGGCTTGTGTGGTTTCCCAGTCTTCTTTTTATGATCATATTAGAGAGAATCATTATGATGACCCCCATCCGCTTGTCCTTAAGGACACGGTTCAGCACGGTAATGCCAAAAAAGTCACTATTGGAGATAACGGTGTATTATGGATGTAGTGAAGGCTATGTATGCCCAATGCAGATAGTTTACGTAAGTTGATTCTCCAGGAGGCTTACAGTTCGCGATATTCCATTCACCCAGGTGCCGCGAAGATGTATTAGGACCTGAGGCAGCATTATTGGTGGAGGAGGATGAAGAAGGACATAGTGGAATATATAGCTCGGTGCCTAAATTGTCAGCAGGTGAAGTATGAGCATTAGCGGCCAGGTGGATTGCTTCAGAAGCTAGAGATTTCAGAGTGGAAATGGGAGCGGATCACTATGGATTTCGTTATTAGGCTCCCCCGGACTCATAGGAAGTTCGATGCAGTTTGGGTGATTCTGGATAGATTGACCAAGTCAGCTCATTTCATTCCTGTGGTTACTACTTACTCTTCGGAGCAGCTCGCTCAGGTTTACATTTGCGAGATTGTTAGGCATCATGGCATGTCAGTATCTATTATCTCTGACCGGGGCACACAGTTTACATCGCGGTTCTGGAGAGCCGTACAACATGAGTTGGGTACTCGGGTGGATTTGAGTACAATATTTCACCCTCAGACGGACGAACAGTCCGAGCGCACCATTCAGATATTGGAGGATATGCTTAGCGCGCGTGTGCTGGATTTTGGGGGTGCTTGGGATAAGTTCTTTCCACTTGCGGAGTTTGCCTATAATAACAGTTATCGGTCGAGCATTTAGATGGCACCGTATGAAGCTTTGCATGGTAGGCGGTGCCGGTCTCCAGTGGGTTGGTTCGAGCTGGGCGAGGCTAGGTTATTGGGTATAGATTTGGTTCAGGATGCTTCGAAAAAGGTTAAATTGATTCAGGATCGACTTTGTACAGCCCAGTCCAGGCAAACAAGTTATGCGGATCGGAAGGTTCGCGAAGTTGCATTCATGGTTGGGGATGCTCCGGGTTTCGCCCATGAAGGGTGTTATGAGGTTCGGAAGGAAGCGCAAGTTGAGCCCTAGGTATGTCGGGCCTTTTGAGATCCTTGAGAGGGTTGGAGAGGTGGCTTATAGACTTGCACTACCACCTAGTCTCTCTGCAGTTCATCTAGTATTCCATGCTCCGAAAGTATCACGGCGATCCGTCTAATTTGTGTTAGACTTCAGCTCAGTCCAGGTGGACAAAGATCTATCTTATGTTGAGGAGTCGGTGGCCATATTGGACAGGCAGGTTCGAAGTTGGTTGAGGTCGAAGAATATCGCTTCAGTGAAGGTTCAGTGGAGGGGTCATCCGGTCGAGGAGGCGACTTGGGAGACCGAGCATGATATGCGCAGCCGTCATCCTCACCTTTTCACCACTTCAGGTACGTCTCTATATAAAAATTACGCATTGAATCACTTTTAAGAGAATTGCATGTTATTTCTATGATAATATTAATTGATAATTTAATAAAAGTTATAATTAACTTATTATAATAGGTTGAATTAAACTGATAGACTCTATGTTGCTATAACTCTTTAATAATGTCGTCAGTTTTGTGTCATATTTCCAAAAACTATATATTTTTTATTTTTGGAGAATATGACACCAGTGCGGCAGCATTTTTAATTTGGAGAATCCGAACAATATATATAACTATAGTATACGAGAATTTTTATACTATAGCAACCAGCATATGAATGAATGGTACGAGAATTTTTATACTATAGCAACCAGCATATGAATGAATGGATGACATTAATATGGGTGACATAATTTCACTAATTATAGAGCAAACTTCATAACACTGTTTGTCCACTAAAGACCTAATGGATTGAGAGTGATGAAAGGAGTCAAGGTTCCTCCATATAGAAAGAGTTGTGACTTTTAATAATTGTCATGTGCCAATCAAAATCACCAGGTGTGTAATCAGGTCAGCTGCCGGACCAACTATAGCCAAAGGTTGTGTGTAGCTGGAATGGATCTTCTATATCTAAAGTGCATATTAATTGCTGTATCTTATTTTTTCTTATTTATAATCCGAAAATGCTCTATATATGCGAGAAAAGAATATTGTATTGATAACTGGTATTATCTTTGAATTTGAAAATCATGGAAGACATAATTGAAATTATACGTACCAAGAATAAATCCGACGTAACCCCTAGAGTTTAAAGCTCCAACCTACCACTATGAGGTAAAAAAGATTCATTAATTGGCCAGGCCCCACTCAAATCAATGATTTCTTTCTTTTTATGTCGAAACATAATATAATATAATTAATTAAAATATGATATTTACAATATCGTAAACGGTATTAACACAACAAGAGATGTTAGGTTCAAATGCCAATTCAACTTACAAAGTAAGTACTTTATAGTTTTCAATTTATACGAACTTATTTCCTTTTTAGTTCGCACAAAAAAGAATGACCTATTTCCATATTTAGAAAGAATTGACCTTTATGCAATGATTTATAGCTACACAAAATATATATGTCTTATTTTACACCACAAGTTTAAAAGTCTTATCTCTTTTTTAAAGTTCTGTGCCCAGTCAAATGTGTTCACATAAATTGAAACAAATGGAGTATATAATTTTATGCGTTTAGCCCATAAAAAAGTAGATCACGCTCACACGTGTGGAGACTTGCTGAGACATGATATAAGTAAATAATTAAAAGTGTTTTCCTTTCTAACAATTTAAATTTTTAGCTGAAAAGTCACACACTTCAATATTTTTCTCTTCTTTGTTTTTTTTGGGTTTCAAATGCTTATTTTTCATTTTATAACATTTGGAGGAATAGGATGATCCAGGGCAGACGTACCAGAAAGAAATAAAAAGGAAAAATAATAAAGAATCAATTAGGAAGGAATAATTAAGAAGCGGACCTGTCTCCATGGGAAATGTCTAACGGCGGCAAAAGCAAAGGTAACAGCAGGATTCATATGCGCACCAGAGATATGTCCAACAGCATATATCATGACTGTAACATTGAGTCCACCCGCAACGGAGGCTCCAAGTCTCGACACTTTGTGTTCGTCGCTCGCACTAATTGCAGCTGCACCACATGTCACAAACACCAACAGATACGTCGCAATTACCTCCGCTATCACCTGCAAGAATCATTAGAAGTGGATTCAAAACTTAATTAAACTATTGATGAGTTCTCAATTTTTATGTTTCTTATCGCGAACCCATGAAACTCACATTGCATCATAATCATTGATCATCAAGTGAAATTCTCCTAATCACAATTCAAAACGAAAATGAATAAGGAAGAAAAGAAGAAGAAGATGAAGATGAAAGTTAATTTAAAAGCTAAGAAAAGAAGAAGACGAATAAACAAGAGAGAAAAGAAAAGTAATATTTCAACCTGAAAATAAAAAGAGAAGAGAAGCTACTCCACATGCATGCAAGTAGATTAACGGACAAGTTTAAATTTTGTGTACCAATAATGTATAAGTTTTTTTACATCTATCAGGTTAATCAAATTGACTTATAATAATAAGTAACTTTTCTAAGCAAATCTGATATGATAATACAATAACAACCTATTGAGATAAGTTAAATTGTACTGATCATAGCAGAAAATTTCTTTGAACTGTCAGTTATTTGATGGACATATTTATGAATGCGTTGAATACCTTCTTGAGAAAGCCAGGTGGGTAATATTCTTGAAAAAATATCAATATGTAACGGAAGGACAAGTTGGACTTTGGATTTTCGACGGACACCAATTCATTTGGTTGTTTGTTTTCTGTAGAGTTTCCTCCTTTACTCTCCATTGATGAACTAGATAGACAAATAAAAACTGCTTAACAAATAGTGCTATAGAGGAATAAAACAGAAAATTGAATCTCTTCTTCCTCCTTTTAAAATGTTTCTAGTTGGGAAAGGAGATGTGAATATATATGTGAAGTTGAAGAGGTTTTAAGGAGACGGAATAAACTTGGGCTTTGAGCTTTTAGCTCTAAGAAATTTGTTTCTTCCCATATACTTATATATAGAGAGATGCACTTAAATATTTTTGGGTAAAAAGTGTACATCCTCGATTCATTATGCATCTTGGACTCCTATCTCTTCAGACGTGGCCTGGGCCATACACGTTACTCAATTATGCGCGTGTTTTCTTTTTCGTTTTGTTTTCGGTTTCATATTTTATCGTGGGTATAGTTATACTTTTTCCCTATCCAAAGGAGTACAATAATATAAATATTTATGTGCACACGGTATTTACACCAATTTAACGGATAAATGATATGGCATGCTATTTAATTATAACTGCAAGTAATTAATCATAGTTAACTACCATATCTTTTGCACACAATTTTAAAAAATAATGTATAAATATACTTAATAATCCAGCTATTTGTTACGGTCCAAAAATCTCAACCCGTCGTGATGTCACCTAACACACTCGCCAGGCAAGCCGACAATGACATAACATCTAAACATTGGAATAAAACATTTTTTTATTAAACTCAACGGCGGAAATCTCATAAATATCTGATACAAACAACTAAAATACTACTATCTCCCTAAAATCTGGTGTCAACGAGTACATGAGCACTACCAAGTATCAACATAAACCAAAACTCTAGTACTGAGTAATAGAACAGTACTGAAGAAAATAAAAAGGGAAGAGAGTCAAGGTCTGCGGATGTCATAGCAGCTACCTCGAAGTCTCCGAGCAGGTACTAGCACGGATCTAGCAATCACCACGTCCAGATGTACCTGGATCTGCACGCGAAATGCAGAGTATAGTATGAGTATAACGGCTCCCATGTACTCAATAAGTAACAGAACTAACCTAGGGTTGAAAGCAATGACGAGCTCAGAATAAGATAGTTAGAGTCCAATATAATGACAACACAGGTTTAATGATGACAAAAACAATAAGCAACTAAGAGAAGACAAGAATCCGAACTGAGGAAATTCAAAAAAGAAAATAAAGTCTCTCGGGAAATTATCATAATCAGCTCGTTCATGTTACAGAAATTTAGACATGCTTTCAAGTTCAATAATTATATAGGAACATGTCAATTACAGCTAGCATGAGGAATGGTACATCTCTATGCCTACATGTCAGATATGCATGTCAACGAATGATTTTACAGTGATATACCCAAGTACTCACACTCTCAGAAGTGCTCAATTTGTCTGGCAAATACCCACACACAATCACTCAGCATTATACGGGTACCTGGTATCAATGCTCCTCACTAAAGCACGTGTATATATATATTACTATGCTTGTGCTCACTGTTGGTATGTCAGACTCGAAGGGGCGAATCCTACCCAAGCGCTAATCAAAGTCTATAAGGCCTGATGCAGCGTGCAACCCGATCCACATAATAATAATAATTATAATGATAATAATAATAATAATAATCAAATTAAAAATAATAATAATAATAATAATAATAATAATAATAATAATAAAAATAATAATAATAATAATAATAATAATAATGGCCCATATTCTTCGCCAATTTGAGTTTTACTCACATCTCGAATAAATTCAAGAACATATTCGAAGAAATTCTGACCCCCGGTCTGAATGGTTTGTGGGTTCCGAACAACTATAGTGGCTGAACATAATAATAATAATAATAATAATAATAATGATAATGATGATGATGATGATGATGATGATGATGATGATGATGATGATGATGATGATAATAATAATAATAATAATAATAGTAAAGCCATTATGGCCTACTGCAGCGCGCAACCCGATCCACAATAACACTCACAACCCGGCACTCAAGCCCACCTCAGTCATCAATCTCTCAAGTCTCAAGGGCTCACAATCTCGTACCACTCAATCCAAACAACTATAATATGTGACGTAACAATGAATGATAACAAAGACTGATATAAGATATGCAAATAAACAACCATGACTGAGTATATAATTGCAGTTAAAGCAGATAACTCAAAACAAAAGAAATAATCTCATTAGGTCTCAACTGAATAAGCACATAGCCTAAACATAATTTCTAACATGAATCACAGCTCAATAACTTAAACAAGTAGGGATTACACGGATAAAACAAGACTTGATAACAATACAATACAAAAATCAACCCGGATCATAATTATCACGGTGCACGCCCACACGCCCGTGACCTAGCATGTGCGTTACCCCAACAAAACACAAATAACATATTTTTCAGGGATAAATGCCCTCAATTCCAAGTTTAGAAATATTACTTATCTCAAAGCGCGCGTGAATCGGCCTCTGAGCGACTCGAATCTAGCCAAAACAACTTAATTCCATCAATAATAGCTATAGGAAACAATTCCAAAGATGAAGCTAAGGCGTTTAATCAAAATTGAAAAGTCAACTCCGGACTCGTATACCGGAACCTGACAAAATTCACAAAATTCAAACACCCATTCAATTACAAGTCCAACCATACCAAAATCATCCAATTCTATCAACAAATCGACCCCCAAATCATCAATTCTTACTCTCCAATAACATAGTCTAAAATCCCCAATTTTCACCTCAAACACATACAAACTAGGTGAAATACTCAATGGGTAATCAATATTTATCAATAAAATTTTGAATCTTCACTTACCTCTTCAATTGTAGCCAAAACTCTCTTAAAAATCGCCCTTAGCCAAGCTCCACAAGTCCAAAATGAGAGAAAAACACGAAACCCTTGAATTTTATGTTCTGCCTAGCAAAACCGCACATGCGGTCCAAAAGGTCGCACCTGCAACGCCGATTTTGCAGTCATATTTCCGTATCTGCAGAATTAACTTAGACACCCGACCAAGCGCACCTGCGGCTCAATTTGCGCCCTTGCGTTCGCACCTGCGGAGAACATCCGCTTCTGCGACTTTAGTCCAGTCTGTCTATATCCGCTTCTGCGGCCAAATCAATCGCACCTGCGTACGCGCTTCTGCGCACCTATGTCCGCTTCTGTGTACTTTCCCTGAGCCTTCCCACTTCGCTTTTGCGCTCAGCTGCCCGCACCTGCGGGCTCGCAGGTGCAAAAAATACCTCTCACATGTGCATCTTCCCAGGGCTGCTTCTGCGGTCTCGTGCCTGCGGCCAAAACCACGCAGGTGCAATTACACCAAACCTGAAGCTTCAGCATTTCCATAAGTCCAATTCTCAATCCGATTTCAATCCAAATTACAGTTGAGGCTCCCATGACCCTATCCAAACATACCAACACGTCCTAAAACATGATAAGAACTTAGTCGAAGCCTCAAATCATATTAAACAATATCAAAATCATGAATCGCACCACAGTTCAAGCCTAATGAAACTAATAAACTTCAAACTTCTAAAATTAATGCCGAATCATATCAAACCAAATCCGATCGACCTCAAATTTTGTACACAAGCCATAAATGACACAACGAACCTACTCCAACTCCGGAATCAAAATCCAAACCCGATACCAATAAAGTCAACTCACGGTCAAATCCCTCAACCTTCCAAACCTTCCAAATCTTCAACTTTCCAACTTTCGCCAAAAAGCCTCAAACTAACCTACAGACCTCCAAATCAATATCCGGATATATGCCTAAGTCCAAAATCGCGGTATGAAGCTATTAGGACAATCAAATCTCCATTACGGAGTCGTCTATACAAAAGTCAAACTCCGGCCAACTCTTTCAACTTAAGCTTCCAACCTTGAGACTAAGTGTCCCAATTCATTCCAAAACCTCCCTGAAACCAATATAACCACCTCGGCAAGTCACATATAAAAATGAACTTAGAAGAAGAGATAAATAGGATAACGAGGCTATAATACACAAAATGACCGACTGGGTCATTACATTCTCCCCCTCTTAAACAATCATTCATCCTCAAACGGGTCTAGAATCATACCTGGAGTCTCAAATAGGTATGGATAACTGCTCTGCATCTCTCGCTCTGCTTTCTAAGTAGCCTCCTTAACTGGCTGGCCCCTCCACTGAACTTTCACTAAAGCTATATTCTTTGATCTCAACTTTCGATCCTGCCGATCCAAAATGGTCACCCGCTCCACATTATAAGTCAAATCTCCATCTTGATGTACCGTGCTGAAGTTCAAAACATGAGACGGGTCACTATAATACTTCNTAAAGCCATTATGGCCTACTGCAGCGCGCAACCCGATCCACAATAACACTCACAACCCGGCACTCAAGCCCACCTCAGTCATCAATCTCTCAAGTCTCAAGGGCTCACAATCTCGTACCACTCAATCCAAACAACTATAATATGTGACGTAACAATGAATGATAACAAAGACTGATATAAGATATGCAAATAAACAACCATGACTGAGTATATAATTGCAGTTAAAGCAGATAACTCAAAACAAAAGAAATAATCTCATTAGGTCTCAACTGAATAAGCACATAGCCTAAACATAATTTCTAACATGAATCACAGCTCAATAACTTAAACAAGTAGGGATTACACGGATAAAACAAGACTTGATAACAATACAATACAAAAATCAACCCGGATCATAATTATCACGGTGCACGCCCACACGCCCGTGACCTAGCATGTGCGTTACCCCAACAAAACACAAATAACATATTTTTCAGGGATAAATGCCCTCAATTCCAAGTTTAGAAATATTACTTATCTCAAAGCGCGCGTGAATCGGCCTCTGAGCGACTCGAATCTAGCCAAAACAACTTAATTCCATCAATAATAGCTATAGGAAACAATTCCAAAGATGAAGCTAAGGCGTTTAATCAAAATTGAAAAGTCAACTCCGGACTCGTATACCGGAACCTGACAAAATTCACAAAATTCAAACACCCATTCAATTACAAGTCCAACCATACCAAAATCATCCAATTCTATCAACAAATCGACCCCCAAATCATCAATTCTTACTCTCCAATAACATAGTCTAAAATCCCCAATTTTCACCTCAAACACATACAAACTAGGTGAAATACTCAATGGGTAATCAATATTTATCAATAAAATTTTGAATCTTCACTTACCTCTTCAATTGTAGCCAAAACTCTCTTAAAAATCGCCCTTAGCCAAGCTCCACAAGTCCAAAATGAGAGAAAAACACGAAACCCTTGAATTTTATGTTCTGCCTAGCAAAACCGCACATGCGGTCCAAAAGGTCGCACCTGCAACGCCGATTTTGCAGTCATATTTCCGTATCTGCAGAATTAACTTAGACACCCGACCAAGCGCACCTGCGGCTCAATTTGCGCCCTTGCGTTCGCACCTGCGGAGAACATCCGCTTCTGCGACTTTAGTCCAGTCTGTCTATATCCGCTTCTGCGGCCAAATCAATCGCACCTGCGTACGCGCTTCTGCGCACCTATGTCCGCTTCTGTGTACTTTCCCTGAGCCTTCCCACTTCGCTTTTGCGCTCAGCTGCCCGCACCTGCGGGCTCGCAGGTGCAAAAAATACCTCTCACATGTGCATCTTCCCAGGGCTGCTTCTGCGGTCTCGTGCCTGCGGCCAAAACCACGCAGGTGCAATTACACCAAACCTGAAGCTTCAGCATTTCCATAAGTCCAATTCTCAATCCGATTTCAATCCAAATTACAGTTGAGGCTCCCATGACCCTATCCAAACATACCAACACGTCCTAAAACATGATAAGAACTTAGTCGAAGCCTCAAATCATATTAAACAATATCAAAATCATGAATCGCACCACAGTTCAAGCCTAATGAAACTAATAAACTTCAAACTTCTAAAATTAATGCCGAATCATATCAAACCAAATCCGATCGACCTCAAATTTTGTACACAAGCCATAAATGACACAACGAACCTACTCCAACTCCGGAATCAAAATCCAAACCCGATACCAATAAAGTCAACTCACGGTCAAANACATGTGCATCTTCCCAGGGCTGCTTCTGCGGTCTCGTGCCTGCGGCCAAAACCACGCAGGTGCAATTACACCAAACCTGAAGCTTCAGCATTTCCATAAGTCCAATTCTCAATCCGATTTCAATCCAAATTACAGTTGAGGCTCCCATGACCCTATCCAAACATACCAACACGTCCTAAAATATGATAAGAACTTAGTCGAAGCCTCAAATCATATTAAACAATATCAAAATCATGAATCGCATCACAGTTCAAGCCTAATGAAACTAATAAACTTCAAACTTCTAAAACTAATGCCGAATCATATCAAACCAAATCCGATCGACCTCAAATTTTGTACACAAGCCATAAATG
>AWOL01S0214186.1:0-20490 GCA_000715115.1 Nicotiana otophora
AGGTTCGATATACCTAGGTCTTAACTTTCCCTGCTTCCCGAACCTCATCACACCCTTCATGGGTGAAACCTGGAGCAAGACTCTCACACCTACCATGAATGCAACATCGCAAACCTTCCAATCCGCATAAGTCTTCTGTCTAGATTAGGTTGTATGAAGCCGATCCCAGATCATCTTGACCGTCTCCAAGGCATCTCGCACAAAATATATGCCTAATAACTTAGCCTCTCCCGACTCAAACCACCCAACTAGAGAACAACACTGCTCCCATATATGACCTCATAAGGAGCCATCTTAATACTCAGTGGCAACAATTGATCCCAAGCACCAAAATCCATAACACAGGCATGAATCATATCCTCTAATATCTGAATGGTGCGCTCAGACTGTTCGTCTGTCTGAGAGTGAAATATTATACTCAACGCAACACGTGTGCCTAGCTCACGTTGTACAACTCTCCAAAAATATGATGTCAATTACGTACCCCGGTCAGAGATGATAGATACTGGTATGTCTTGAGGTCGTACAATCTCGCGGATATAAACTTGAGCCAGTTACTCTGAAGAATAGGTAATCACTACCGAAATGAAGTGAGCCGACTTGGTCAACCTGTCCACAATCACCCATACCATGTCAACATTTCTTGTGAGTCTGTGGGAGCCCAACAACGAAGTCCATGGTGACACGCTCCCAATTCCACTCGGGAATCTCAAGTCGCTGAAGCAAACCACCCGGCCTCTGATGCTCATACTTCAGCTGTTGACAATCTAAACACCGAGCTACATACTCCACTATGTCTTTCTTCATCCTCCTCCACCAACAGTGCTTCCTCAAGTCCTGAAACATCTTAGCGGCACCCAGATGAATGGAGTACCACGAACTGTGGGCCTCTTGAAGAATCAACTCACGTAAACCATCCATATTGGGCACACATAACCGGGCCTGCATCTGCAACGCACCATCATCTCCAATAGTAACCTCCTTGGCATCGCCCTGCTGAACTGTGTCCTTGAGGACAAGCAAATAGGGGTCATACTGACGCTCTGTGATCGATCATATAGAGAAGACCAAGAAACCATGCAAGAAAGAACTCGACTGGGCTCCGAAAAATCCAATTTAACCATCTAGTTGGCTAAGGCCTGAACCTCCAATGTTGATGGCCTCTCCGCTACCAGTAGATATGCAAAACTACCCAAACTCTTCGCCTTTTGACTCAAGGCATCGGCTACCACATTGGCCTTTCTTGGATGATATAGAATGGTGATATTATAGTCTTTAAGTAACTCTAACCACTTATGCTTTCTCAAGTTAAGATCTTTCTATTTGAACAAATGTTGTAGATTCCGGTGGTCGGTAAAGACCTCACAAGGTACACCGTACAAATAATGCCGCCAGATCTTAAATGCATGAACAATGGCTGCCAACTCCAAGTCATGGAGTGGATAATTATTCTCATGGGTCTTTAGCTTTCGAGACACGTAGACAATCACCCTACCATCTTGCATCAACACCGCGCCAAAGCCAACACATGACGCATCACAATACAAAATATAAGGCCCCGAACCCATAGGCAACACCAACACTGGAGTTGTAGTCAAACCAATCTTGAGCTTTTGAAAGCTCGCCTCATATTCCTCGAACCATATAAAAGAAGAACCCTTCTGGGTCAATCTGGTCATAGGTGCAACTATAGATGAGAAACCCTCTACGAAACGACGATAATACCTGGCCAAACCAAGGAAACGCCGGATCTCAGTAGCTGAAGACGATCTGGGCCAACTCTGCACTGTTTCAATCTTCTTCGGATCTACCTTGATCCCCTCACTTGACACCATATGACCCAAAAGTGCCACCGAATCAAGCCAGAATTCACACTTTGAGAAATTTGCATACAACTGCTTCTCCCTCAAGGTTTGAAGCACGATCCTCAAGTGCTGCTTATGATCTTCCTGACTGCGAGAGGACACTAAGATAACATCAATAAACATAATGACGAATGAATGAAGATAAGGCTGGAATACACTGTTCATCAGGTGCATAAATGTTGTTGGGGCATTGGTCAACCCAAATGACATCACAAGGAACTCGTAGTGACCATACCGAGTCCTAAAGGCGGTCTTCAGAATTTTTAGATGCCGAATCTTCAGCTGATGATATCCTGACCACAAATCAATCTTTGAGAACACTCTGGCACCCTGTAGCTTATTAAATAAGTCATCAATGCGTGGCAATGGATATATGTTCTTCACTGTAACCTTGTTCAACTGCCGATAATCCATATACATGAGTATAGAACCATCATTTTTCTTCACAAACAAGACTGGAGCACCCTAAGGCAACACACTAGGCCGGATGAAAGCCTTCTCAAGCAACTCTTGCAACTGCTCCTTTAACTCCTTCAACTCTGTTGGGGCCATACGATACAGTGGAATAGAAATGGGCTGAGTTCCCGACAACAAGTCAATAACAAAATCGATATCCTTATCAGGCGGGCTCAGAAGATTCGCCAAAAATAAAGCTTGAAAGTCTCTCACTACCAGAACTGACTCAACAGTAGGAGTATCAGTACTGCCATCTCTCACAAAGGCTAGATAAGCATCACACCCCTTCTCAACCATCCGCTGAGCCCTTTAGAAATGATACAACCCTACTAGGAACATAATCTAATGCACCCCTCCACTCTAACTGTGGCAAACTTGGTATAGCTAACATCACAGTCTTGGCGTGATAATCTAGAATAGCATGATTGAGCGACAACCAGTCCATGCCTAAGCTAACATCAAAGTCTACAATACTAAGTAATAATAAGTCAACTCTATTCTCAAAACCACCAATAACAACTAAACACGATCAATACACATGGTCCCCAATAATAGAATCTCCCACAGGCATGGACACATAAACAGGAGAACTCAAAGAATCATGAGATATATCCAAATACGAAGCAAAGTAAGATGACACATATGAATGAGTGGATCCCGGATCAAATAAAACAGATGCATCTCTATGGAAAACCGAAACCATACCTGTAATGACTTAATCTAAAGCAACTGCCTCCGTCCTACCCGGAAAAGCATATAATCTAGCCTTGCCTCCCCCTCTATGGCGACCTCTACCCGCCCGTCCCCCACCCTTAGCTAGCTCTACGGGTGGAGCGGCAACTGGGGAAGCAATCATGGCCTAAGAGGTCTGTAGACCTAACTACATCCGTGGAACCGAAGTAGTCTACGGAGGTGTACCCCTCCTGAATCTGGGGCATTCTCTAACCATGTGATAGGTATCACCACACTCGAAGCAAGCTCTCGGTTGGCATGGATGCTGGGACTGGCTTGAGCCTGGTCGGCTGGACTGACCATTGAAGGCACCCCGTGTTGGAGGTGCACTAGAAAGTGGCTGAGCAAACTATGCAACCTGAGATCTCGAAATTCCGGGAGCACCACTAAAAGCTGGAAGTGCTTACTGAACTGGACGGCTCACATAGCCTCTACCATTTTGGGTTGTTGTTACAGCGTGACCACCACTAAATCTTCCCGTACCACGAGGCCTCTTGGCCTCCCTGTCATCTCTCTCACAGCCATGCATACTCTCCAACCTCCGTACAATATCTAACACCTACTGATATGGGGTATTTATCTCCAACTCTCGAGCCATGCTGAACCTAATACCGTAGCTGAGCCCCTCAATAAATCGACGAACTCGCTCTCTAATTGTAGAAGCTAAGATCGGTGGATGTCTGGACAAATCACTAAATCGGGTAGCATACTCTGACACGGTCATAATACCTTGGCGCAACTGCTCAAACTCTGTGCGTCATGCATCCCGAAGGGTCTTGGGAACAAACTCACTGAAGAATAACTCTGAAAACCGAGTCCATATAAGTGAAGCTGCCTCGGCTGGGCTACCCTCCTCGTACACTCGCCACCACTATTATGCCGTTCCGGATAGCTAGAAGGTAGTAAAAGAAACTCCACTCATCTCCACAATACCTATGGTGCGGAGAATACAGTGGCACTCCTCAAGAAAACCATGTGCATCCTCTGAAGCTAAACTACTAAAAGTAGGAGGGTGGTACTTCTTGAACCTCTCAAGCCTAAGCTCCTCCTCCTCAGATGCTACTGCCCTAACCGCAGGCTGAACTTGAGCAACAGGCTGTACCAGTATAACCTACGAGGCGGTACCTCAGGAGATCCCCTGTTGAGTATTTAATTTTGGGACTACGAAACGATATCTCGGGAGTGCCCCCGTTATTTATCCCTATGTGCTGTGCTGTTATCTTTCTGTAGTTTCTCCTCGGTAAATTTCCAGTCTCTTATTACATTGCTATATTTTTCTACCTTAAATTATTATATACCAGTAGGGCCCTGACCTGACCATGTCACTACTCTACCGAGGTTAGGCTTTGCATTTACTGGGTACCGTTGTGGTGTACTCATGCTACTCTTCTGCACATGTTTTGTGTGCAGATCTAGGTACCTCCTACCAGCCCAGCTATTAGTTGTGTACTTTCTTCCGCTTCAAAGACTTCAAGGTATATCTACCAGCATCCACAGACCTCGGAGTCCGCCTCTATCCCTTTCATGTTGTTCCTCCTTTATTTTTTATAGTTACTGATGTGTAGAAACAATTAGACAAATTTTTAGAGCTTGTGACTTATGATTACCGAGTTTTGGGAATATTGTTATACTCGAGCTTTTGGTTACTTGTACCTGACGAGCGACATTTTTCCGTTATCTAGTTATCTATTGAAATTAGTGGTTGTTTTTGTCTCTATTTTTAATTATTCCGCAATTGTTAGGCTTACGTAGTCGTAGAGACTAGGTGCCATCACGACATATTACAGAGGGAGAATTGGGTCGTGACAAGTTGGGTATCAGAGCTCTAGGTTCATAGGTGTTATGAGTCATAAGCAAGTTTAGTAGAGTCTCACGGATCGGTACGTAGATGTCTGTAATATCTTCGGGAGGCTATGGAACTGTTAGGAAATATTTCACTTCTTCGATTCCTTGTCGTGCGAAATTGTTGACTTTGGAATTCTAAACTTCTGTCTTCTATTCTCTCACAGATGGTGAGTACACGTACATGCGGATCAGACGACCAGGCACCTGTGCCCCATGCTAGAGCCACGCGAGGTCGTTACTACACCAGCTCTACAGAGGAGCCACAAGTAGCTCCAGTCGGAGTGCAGGCACCTGAGACGCCTGTTAGTGCACCAGCTCTTTAGGAGACCCTTGCACACTTCCTGAGCATGTTCGTTACTCTGGCTCATGCAGGGTTGATCCCACTTGCTCCTGCCATATCTCAGGCTAGGGGAGGAGCACGAACTCTCGCCCCCTGGACCTAGAGCAGCGGTTTCAGGTCGACCAGGTTCCAGAGATCATACCGATACGGCCGGTAGCTCCAGTTCAGCCCGAGGGTAGGCAGCAGTTTCTGAGGCGGAGCAGCTCAGGCTTGAGAGGTACAAGAAGTACCACCCCCTTAATTTATGTGGCTTGGCATCAGAGGATGCCCAAGGTTTTCTTGAGGAGTGTCACCGTATCCTCCATACCAGGAGGGTAGCGGAGTCAAGTGGGATTTCTTTCACTACGTTCCAGCTTAGAGGGGCAGCCTATCAATGGTGGCGTGCTTATAAGTTGGGTAGTCCGACTGAGGCAACATCACTCACATGGACTTAGTTCTTGGATATATTCTTGAGGGAGTTTGATCCCCAGAGTCTTAGAGATATATGGCGCACAGAGTTTGAGCAGTTGCGCCAGGGTTCTATGACTGTGTCAGAGTATGCGGTTCACTTCAGCGATTTGTCTAGACATGCACCAGCCTTGGTTGCTACAGTTCCAGAGAGGGTCCGTTGCTTTATTGAGGGGCTCAACACCAGTATCAGACTTAGCATGGCGCGAGAGTTGGAGATAGATATTTCATACCAGCAGGTTGTGGGGTTTGCTAGGAGATTGGAGGGTATGCTTGCTCGGTAGAGAGAGGAGAGGGAGGCCAAGAGGTCTCAAGAGTCTGGCACTTATAGTGGTACTCGTGCCCCATCGACATCTCATCATGGTAGGGGCTATGTGAGTTGCCCTATTTATTCAGCACTTCCAGCCGCCAGTGGTATTCCGGCTACTCCGAGGCCCCAGGAGCTTTATTATGCACCGCCAGCATCTAGTGTACCTCCCGCACGTGGTGCTTTCAGCGATCAGTCCAGCAGACCTGGCCCGAGCTAGCCATAATAGCCACGCCCTCCGAGAGCTTGTTTTGAGTGTGGCGACACTCGCCATATGGTGAGGGATTTCCCCAGACTTAGGAGGGGTACACCTCCACAGACCACTCAGGCACAACGTGCTCCACCAGGTTCCCAGGCTATGATTACATCACCAGCTACTACTCCACCTGCCCAACCAGCTCGAGGTGGAGGTCGGGTAGATAGAGGTCGCCCTAGAGGCGGAGGTCAGGCAAGATATTATGCCCTTCCTGCTCATACAGAGGCAGTTGCATCTGACTATTTCATTACATGTATTGTTTTGGTCTGTCATAGAGATGCGTCAGTCTTATTTAATGAGGCTCCACTTTTATCCTATGTGTCATCTTATTTTGCTCCATATTTGGGCGTATCCCGTGATTCTTTGAGTTCTTCTGTTTATGTATATACACATGTGGGTGATTCCATTATTGTTGATCGTGTGTATCATTCGTGTTTGATTGTTGTTAGTGGTTTTGAGACCAGAGCCGATTTGTTATTGCTCAGTATGGTAGACTTTGATATTATTTTGGGCATGGACTGGTTGTCGCCCCATTATGCTAGTCTTGATTGTCACGCCAAGACCGTGACGCTGGCTATGCCAGGATTACCATGGTTAGAGTGGAGAGATACCTTAGATTATACTTCGAGCAGAGTTATTTCATTTCTTAAAGCTTAACGAATAGTTCAGACGGGATGTGACGCATATCTAGCTTATGTGAGAGATGTCATTATTGATGCCCCTACGGTTGAGTCCGTTCCAGTAGTGAGGGATTATCCCGATGTATTTCCAGCTGATCTTCCGGGCATGCCGCCCGACAAGGATATCGACTTTGGTATTGATTTGTTGCCGGGCACTCAGCCCATCTCTATTCCTCTATATCGTATGGCTTCTCCTGAGTTGAAGGAGTTGAAGGACCAATTACAAGAATTGCTTTTTAAGGGCTTCATTCGGCCCAGTGTGCCATCTTGGGGTGCCCTAGTCTTGTATGTGAAGAAGACGGATGGTTCTATGCGTATGTGCATTGTTTGTCGCCAGTTGAACAAAGTTACAGTGAAGAACATGTATACATTACCTCGTATTGATGACCTATTTGATCAATTACACGGTGGCAAAGTGTTTTCCAAGATTGACTTGCGTTCACGCTATCATCAGTTGAAGATTATGGATCCAAATATCCCGAAGATTGCTTTCAGGACTCGGTATGGTTACTACGAGTTCCTTGTCATGTCATTTGGGCTGAGCAATGCCCCAACAACATTCATGCATTTGATGCACAGTGTATTTCAGCCATATCTTGACTCATTCGTCATTGTATTTATTGACGACATTCTGGTGTACTCCCGAAGTCTGGAGGATCATGAGCAGCACTTGAGGACTGTGCTTCAGACCTTGAGAGAAAAGAAGTTATATGCAAAATTCTCAAAGTGTGAGTTCTGGCTAGATTCAATGGCATTTTGGTACACGTAGTGTCGAGTGAGTGGATCAAGGTGGATCCGAAGAAGGTTGAAGCAGTGAATAGTTGGCCCAGACCATCCTTAGCCACGATAATTTGGAGTTTTCTTGGTTTGGCGGGGTAGTACCATCAATTTATAGAGGGTTTCTCATCTATTGCAGCACCTATGGCCAGGCTGACCCAAAAGGGTGCTCCGTTCAGGTGGACATAGGAGTGTGAGGAAAGCTTTCAAAAGCTCAAGATAACTTTGACTACAGCCCTAGTATTGGTATTGCCTACAGGTTCGGGGTCTTATACCGTATATTATGTTGCGTCGTAGATTGGTCTTAGTGCGGTGTTGATGCAGGATGGTAGGTTGATTGCCTACGCATCCAGACAGCTAAAGGTGTATGAAAAGAACTATCTTGTCCACTACCTTGAGTTAGCAGCTATTGTCCATGCCTTGAAGATTTGGCAGCACTATTTATACGGTTTTCCTTGTGAGATTTACACCGATCACCGGAGTCTGCAACATCTGTTCAAATAGAAAGATCTTAACTTGCGTCAGTGGAAGTGGTTAGAGCTACTTAAGGATTATAATATCATTATTCTATACCATCTCGGGAAGGACAATATGGTGGCTGATGCCTTGAGTCACCGGGAGGAGAGTTTGGGAAGCCTAGCATATCTAGCAGCAGCAGAGAAGCCATTGGCTTTGGATGTTCGGGCTTTGACCAACCAGTTTATTAGATTGGATGTTTTTGAGTCGGGTAGAGTTTTGGTTTGTGTGGTTTCTCAGTCTTCTATTTATGATCGTATCAGAGAGTGTCAGTATGATGACCCCCATCTGCTTGTCCTTAAGGAAATGGTTAAGCACTGTGATTCTAAGGAGGTCTCTATTGGATATGATGGTGCATTGAGGATGCAGGGCAGGCTATGTATGCCCAATGTAGATGGTTTGCATGAGTTGATTCTGCAGGAGGCTCACAGTTCACGGTACTCCATTCATCCGGGTGCAGCGAAGATGTATCAGTACTTGAGGCAGCATTATTGGTGGAGGAGAATGAAGAAGGACATAGTAGAGTATGTAGCTCGGTGTCTTAATTGCCAACAGGTGAAGAGCATCAGCGGCCAGGTGGTTTGCTTCAGAAGCTAGAGATTTCGGAGTGGAAATGGGAGCGGATCACTATGGATTTCATTGTTGGTTTTCCATGGACTAAGAGAAAGTTCGATGCAGTTTGGGTGATTATGGATAGGTTGATCAAGTCGGCTAATTTCATACCAGTGATGACTACTTATTCTTCCGAGCAGCTGGCTCGAGTTTATATCTGCGAGAATGTCAGACATCATGGAGTGCCGGTATCTATCATCTCTAACCGGGGTACGCTATTTACATCGCAGTTCTGGACGTCCGTACAACATGAGTTGGGTAGTCGGGTTGAGTTGAGCACAACATTTCACCCTCAAATGGACGAACAATATGAGCGCACTATTTAGGTACTGGAGGATATGCTCCGTGCATGTGTGATGAAGTTTGGGGATTTTTGGGATCATTTCTTGCCACTTGCATAGTTCTCCTACAACAACAATTATCAGTCGAGCATTCAGATGGCACTGTATAAGGTTTTATATGGTAGACGGTGTCGGTCTCTAGTGGGTTGGTTCGAGTCGATCGAGGCTAGGATATTGGGTACAGAATTGGTTTAGGATGCTTTGGAGAAGGTTAAGGTGATTTAGGATCAATTTCACACAGCCCAGTTCAGACAGAAGAGTTATGTGGATCGGAAGGTTCGCAATGTTGCATTTATGGTTAGAGAGCGGGTCTTGCTCCGGGTTTCGCCCATGAAGGGTGTCATGAGGTTCGGGAAGAAGGGTAAGCTGAGCCCAAGGTTTATTGGCCCATTCGAGGTGTTACGGCGAGTTGGGGAGGTTTCTTATGAACTTGCCTTGCCTCCCAGTCTAGCAAGATTTCATCCAGTATTCCATGTTTCTATGCTCCAAAAGTATCACGGCGATCCTTCTCATGTGCTAGATTTCAGCTCAGTCCAGTTGGATAAGGAGTTATCTAATGTTGAGGAGCCAGTGGTTATTTAGGACAGGCAGGTTCAAAAGTTGAGGTCAAAGAACATTGCTTCAGTGAAGGTTCAGTGGAGGGGTCAGCCGGTCGAGGAGGCGCCTTGGGAGACCGAGCATGATATGCGCAACCGTTATCCTCATCTTTTCACCACTTCATGTATGTCTCTATGCTCGTTCGAGGATGAACGATTATTTTAAGTGGAGGAGGATGTAACGCTCCGGCCGGTCGTTTTGAGAGTAATAGTCCCAATCCCCTAATCACCGCTTTCCCTGTATCATTTTATGCTTATGTGACTTCCCGGGAGGCTTTGTTTTTGGTTTCGGAGTGAATTGGGACACTTAATCCCTAAGATGGAAGCTTAAGTTCTAGGAAACCATAGTTGGAACTGTGTGAAGACGACTCCAAAATGGAGTTTGGTTGGCTCTGTTAGCTCCGTTGTATGATTTTGGACTTAGGAGCATGTCCGGATTGTGAATTGGAGGTCTGTAGCTGAATTAGGCTTGAAATGGCGAAAGTTGAATTTTTGTAAAGTTTGACCGGAAGTGGATTTTTTGATATTGGGGTCGGATTCTGATTCCGGAAGCTGGAGTAGGTCCGAAATGTCGAATTTGACTTGTGTGCAAAATGTGAGGTCAATCGGACGTGATTTGATAGGTATCGATATCGGTTGTAGAAGTTTGAAGTTTCAAAGTTCATTAAGCTTGAATTGGGGTACGATTCGTGTTTTTGTTTGATGTGATTTGAGGGATCGACTAAGTTCGTATGATGTTTTAGGACTTGTTGTTATATTGTTTGAGGTCCCGGGGGGCCTCGGGTGGATTCCGGGTGGTTAACGGACCAAATTGGGAGTTGGAAGAATTGCTGAAGCACTGCTGTTCTGGTGTCATCGCACATGCGGTGAGGTTGGCCGTAGGTGCGGACTCGCAGAAGTGAGCATGTGGCTGTAGGTGTGAGGCTGGCTTGGCCCAACTAGGGGTGCAAGTGCGAAAGGAGAACCGCACCTGCGCATCCGCAGATACGGAGATGTGATATCAGAAGCAGAAAAGGCGGGCCTGGGGTAGTGCCGCAGAAGCGGAAGGTCCTCCGCAGAAGCGGGTTCGCAGGTGCGAGCCTTGGTCCGTAGAAGCAGAATTGTTGGCCTTAAGTGGAATCCACACCTACGATGGAATTTCCACAGGTGCAGCATCAAAGGTGCGACTGGAAGCCTGCAGAAGTGAGATCACTAGGCAGAAAAGGGGAAATTACGAGGGTTTGGTCTCATTTTCACTTTGGGACTCTGAGAGCTCGAAGTGAGGTGATAATTTGAGGGATTTTCAGAGAAAACAATTGGTTAATGATTCTTAACTCATTTTTGGTTATATCCCACTAATCTATCATTAATATTATCATTTAATTAAGGATTAGTGTTGTGAAATTTGGGGGAAAAGTTGGAAAGTTCTTCAACCGAATTTTGGGGTTTTGATTGATATCTTGGTATCGGATTTGAGTAATTTTGGTATGGGTGTACTCGTGGATGGATGGGTGTTCGTATTTTGTATCTTTTACCCAATTCCAAGATGTGGGCCCAGGTTGACTTTTTGGGGCGATTTTCTAAATTCTTGTTAAAGTCTTGATTTCATTAATTAGATTAGTTAATTATAGTTGTATTTATTGTATGTAATTGGTTTTGGCTAGAGTTGGGCCATCCGGAGTTGAAAAGTCGTGGAAAAGGCATTCTTACTGATTCATTGAGCTTGGTTCGAGGTTAGTGACTTGCCTAACCTTGTGTGGGGGAAATCCCCTTAGGATTTGGTACTGTTGTGATACTTCGGTGATATGTGAGTGCCATGTACGCGAGGTGACGAGTGCGTACACGAGCTAATTGTTATAAAACCTAGTTTTTACTGAGCAATAACTTGTTACATCTTAATTGAGTTATACCAGCATATGTAGTTATCCTGTTTAGCCTAATATCGCATGTCTACGTGTCTTAATTGCTTATTTGAAACCTGTTTAGCATGTTTAGTTGATTTTCTGCTTTTCCTTGACTTGTATTTAGTCTTAAACTGTAGGATTTCTTGCTGTAATTGTTGTTGTCCATCGATTTCGAGCGGTGTGTTTACTTTTGGGACTACGAGGCAGTACCTTAGTAGATCCCTTGTCGCATATTTACTTTTGGGACTACGAGGAGATACCTCGGGAGATCCCCTTGCATATTTACTCTTGGGATTACGAGGTGGTACCTCGGGAGATGCCTTGTTGAGCATTTACTTTTGGGACTACGAGACGGTATCTCGGGAGAGCCCCCATTTTTATCCCTAAGTGTTGTGCTGTTATCTTTTTGTAGTTTCTCCTTGTTAAATTTAAAGTCGCTTATTACATTGCTATATTTTTCTGCCTTAAATTATTATATACCAGTAGGGCCCTAACCTGACCTCGTCACTACTCTACCAAGGTTAGGCTTGGCACTTACTGGGTACCGTTGTGGTGTACTCATGCTACTCTTCTGCATATATTTTGTGTGCAGATCCAGGTACCTCCTATCATCCCCGCTATTAGTTGCATACTTGCTGCTGCTCCGGAGACTTCAAGGTATATCTGCCAGCGTCCGCAGACCTCGGAGTCCCCCTCTATCCCTTTCATGTTGTTCCTCCTTTATTTCTTCTAGTTACTGATGTATAGAAACAATTAGACAAATTTTTGAGCTTATGACTTGTGATTACTGAGTTTTGGGAATATTGTTATACTCAAGCTGTTGGTTACTTGTACATGCCGAGCGACATTTTTCCGTTATATAGTTATCTGTTGAAATTAATGGTTGTTTCTGTCTCTATTTTTTATTATTCCGCAATTGTTAGGCTTACCTAGTAAGATTCTAGGTGCTGTCACGACATCTTACGGAGGGAGAATTTGGTCGTGAAAGATGGGTGGATTGGTTTTCATGGGGTTCGGGAGTGATTTTGAAAACTTAGTTTTATCTTGGTAGCCTCAAATGGTGAGAGTTGACCAAGGTTTGGCTTTTGGGTTAACGGCCCCGAAATTGGGGTTTGATGGTTCCAAGGGGTCCATATAGTGATATTGGACTTGGGGCATATGTTTGGATTTTGTTTTGGATGTTCCTAAAAGGTTTTGGCTCTACTTTCTTAAAGTTGGCAATTTAAAGCATTGGAGAGTTTATGGGTTTGACCAATAGTTTACTTTTATATTATGGGGCTCCAATTGTTGTTCCGGGTTGGAGGATAGGTTCATTTAGTTGATTTAAACTTGTGTGCAAAGCTTGGTTGAATTCTAAGGTGTTTAGGCATGAATCAAATGCTTGGTTGGAAGTTTAGAAGTTTATGAAACTAAGAGAGTTTTGTATGTGATTAGAGGCCTTTAATAGATCGAGGTAATGTTTATGGACTTGTTGTTATGACTGGGCGGGGTCCCAGGGGAGTTGCTGAGTTTCGGACCATCCTGAGCATGTTTGGTGTTGGCAGAGTTTTTGGTGTCTAGTGTTTATCGCGTTCGTGATGAATGAATTGGGCTGGGGAATGTTGTGCTTTGCATTTGCAAAGGGTGCATCATGTTTTCGTGAAGGCTGGAGGCAGCTTGGCATCGCGTTTGCGTGGTGTTGATCGTGATCGCGTAGAAGGGCCATGTGAAGTTTTGCGATTGCGAGGGTCCTTGCACGATCGCGAAAGAGGAACTTTGAGTGGTGAAAATTTGCGATTCGCGAACGCAAGGTCTGTGTCGCGTTCGCCAAGGGTAGTTCTGGCAGGGGCATTTTAAGTCTTAATTTTGGGACTTTGTCCATTTTCACATTTTTGAGTTTCGGAGAACGAGATGAGGGGAATTTGAAGAGGGATTTCACTACTATCTTACAGGTACATAATGTACACTTTGATTCGATCATATATCTTGATTCTCCATGAATTTCTATACCTAAAATATGGAATTTTAAAGTAAAATTTGGGGGTTTTGCCTACAACTTAAGAGAGTATAGATTGAGGTTTTGAGCATATATTTGGACTTAGATTTGAACATTCAACATATATTTGGACTCGTGGGGTTATGGGTAAATGCTATCTATCCCTAGACTTGGGTTTTGACCACGTCACCTTGAGTTGACATTTGTTGAATTTTCGGGATTTTATTAAAGATTGAAGCTTTATTGTTTGAAATTGATTCTTATGGGTTTATTTGACTTCTTTGAGTATTGATTGATTAGCTTTGAGCCGGTTGGAAGTGATTCTAAAGGAAAGGCGGTTTTGGAAGGTTGATTTGGCTTCCATAAGGTAATTATCTTTCCTAGAATTGGATTGAAGGAATGCCTTAGGAGATTTACTTTATTTGACTAATTACTATGCATTGGGAGTGTTATATATGCATAGTGGCAATCGTATATGTAAGTGCCATGGACTATTCATGCTCGAGGTAGTTTCTAGGCTATTTTATGCTTTGGATTTATATCATATGCTATTGATGACTTGTTGTTATACTTGTGTGACTATGTGGAGCTCTCAATCATGCTCGAACCCATGTTTTAGTCTTTTGGTACCTTGTTAATCATAAATGACTATTTGTGACATCATGTTCTAGTTGTAGTCACACTGTTCACATGCCCATGTGTTTGCGTGTACAATTCTTATGTCCATATACATTATTATTCTATTTATGGCGTGCATGTACATACTATATATATATATATATATATATATGAAACTCTCATATGGACTGAGGTTGATGTATGTGAGTTGTCTATGCGAGATGGGTAGTGTGGCACGTGAGTTGTCCGTGTGGGTGTTATTGTTATTGGCACGTGAGTTGCCCGTGCAATGCATGAATTTGGATCCATCCCTCCGGAGTCAATTGATCACCCATTGCACCTTGGGCCTTGTATGCACAACTTTGTTGGACACTTGGGGAGTGTCGGTTGTTGGAGCGAGTCTTATTCATGCCTAGACATTATAGATGCTTATACTTGTAATTTATAATTATTCTATGTGATAAATATCATCTTTATATGCTTATTTGACGAACCAACGTGAGTTATGATCATTTCTTATATGAAAGTATGACATTGTTTCTATTAATTGTATTGGTTCATCTTATACTCTATTTTCGTTGGATTATTGAGTTGTATTTATTCATGGGCTGTTCAGGTTATGATAGTAAACATCAGTTGACCAATCTAGTCACTACTTCTCCAACTTTAGTCTAGATACTTACTGAGTACATTAGGTCGGTGGTACTCATACTACACTTTTGTGCATTTTGTGCAGATCCAGGTGTTGGCACTAGCAAAGCAGAGGAGTAAATCTTTGTAGTGCTAGGAGACATGAGGTAGTGTAACATGTTCATCTGAATACCTTGAAATCACCTTTTTCCTGTTTTGAGACCGTTGTTTATTCTAGATAGTGTTGTATTGAAATCTGACTATTATATTTCGATACTCTTAGAGCTCATATACTTGTTGACACTAGTTTTTAAGGGATTATATTATTGTTTTCTACGTATTTTTGTTAATTCTAGACTTATTTATACTATAAATCTCTATTAGACGTTATATATCACTTCAATACATTTGTTTATTCAAATGTTATATGATTGGTTTGCCTAGCCAGTGCGCTAGGTACTATCACGACCATTAGTGGAAGTTTGGGTGGTGACAGATTGGTATCAAAGTCTAGGTTACAAAGGTTTCGTGAGTCATGAGCATGTTTAGTAAAGTCTTGAGGATCGATATGGAGACGTCTATACTTATCTTCGAGAGGCTGCTGGTGATGAGTGGTGATTTTATCACTTATTTGGTCCCTTTTGCTTTAGTTTTGTATTCGTTAATTAAAATATGAGGTTGTTTATGGTGTGTATTGCTAGATTTTCAGGTAAATGATGTCATGAAGAGAGTTGAGATCCAATGAAGTGGAATTGAGCAAAAAGACTTGAAGAAGTGAAAATAATTCCAGTGAAATCGCATCTGCGTAATTCTGTCCGCATCTGCGAGAAAAAGCCCGCATATGCGGAACAGGAGAAATTTCACTGGAATCACACCTACGATTAGAAATCCGCCTTTGCGGAGCCGCTTCTGCTGTAGATGTCCGCATTTGTGGAGCCACTTCTGTGGCGACATGTCCGTGTTTGCGGAGAAGCCAGTTCCTCTCAAGAGTCACATCTTCAAATGCAATTCTGCACCTGCGGAGCCGCACCTTGGATGATTCTTCCGCAGGTGCGGTTAACGGGCTTCAGACTTGGGCATAATTTCCAATTCACATTTTCTCTATCCAAAACCCATAAATACACGACCTAGCTTATTGGAAACAGATCTTTGGCTGCCTTTGAGATATCTTTGGCTTATGTTTGGTCTTCTTGACTAGAGAACACAAGTCTTAGAGCTAGGGTTCTTGCACACACACTTGGGACTTGAAGATTTGAAGCTTTTGATTGAGAATTGCTTACCCACTTTTACTCATTTCTTCATTTCCTTGCTTTGCATTGAATATATAAGTGTGTAGTATTTTTTCCAACACTTGAATCTTGTTTATGGGAATATCCAAATATAAAGTGTGGAATAAATATCTTGTTGTGCTTATGTATTGAATGATTTTCATTAAAAATTGAAGTGAGTTATTATTTCTTTAATTATTATTGTTCGTCAATGTTTCCAAAGGAATTAATTAAACCTAGGACTCACCCATTAACTTCGAATTAATCTTGGAAAAGGTAATTTGGGGTTGGGAAAGATTAATTAACAAGAACTTGAGGCGTTAACCCTCATTTTGTAGATTCTACCTAGGGATAGGATTGAACTACTTTTATCCATATTCGGGTGTGTTTAACCTCTTATTTGTTTTAGGGATAATTCAATTAGAAAGTCTTCTTCGTCTTCGGAAGAAGCTAATACAGAATTATTATCCGATGATAATTAATATAAACTCGCTCGGGATCATTACTTGAGTGAAATTTCCCGTGTATCCATTCTTGTAGCCATTGATCATTTTACTCGCTTTGTAGGTTAGTTTACTTTTTTGCATTTAGACATAAATCTTTTCTCAAAATCCTTTTAAGTGTTTGGCTTAGCATAATAAGCGATAATTCTCTTACACTGCCTAATTGCTTACATATTACTCTATGGGATTCGACCCCGACTCATAGTTGGGTATAGTACATTGCATGCGACCATGTCCATTTACTTTTTAGTATTGGATTTGGAGGTCATCAAATTGGCGCCATTGCCGGGGAACTATTTGGCGCATTTAGGTTGTTTGAGAAGTAAGCGTACGTGCTTTTATCCAAACTTGTGAGTATTTCTGTAATTATTTTTCTTAATTTTGTTTATGTTTCTTGTTTGTTTTCTTGTTTGTTTTCTTGTTTGTTTCTTGTATATTTTCTTTGTTTTTGAAAAATGGCATCATGTAATGAAAATTGGTCGGATGGTAGTTGTTCATATTTTGATGACCCTTGTCCTTATTATGGAGGACCACACTCGTGACAAAATTATTTAAATTCTCTGGGGGGCGGATTGTGCGCACAATCTCAAACCCATGAGTGGATTATATGTGATAGGTGTGATGGTCAAAATGGTCAATGGGCTAATTGTGCTTATTTGTCCTTTCCTTCTCTGAACCCCCGCTATGATGATTCTACTTTTTTTGATAATAATTATAGGGATGTGGAAGTGACAGAAATTGAACATGGTCAAAATGGAGAGTTCACGCTCATGATGGAATGCCTACTTGATGGAGGAAACAAAGAGCAAAAAGCCTTGGAGTAGCTTTTGGAAAATAGTCTCCAAAATAATTTGGCGCTTGAAAGGTTGAACTCATAAATGGGAGAAATGCTTGAAGCTTTAGAGGTCCAAATAGCCTCGGAAGTGGATAAAAGCCAAGAACCTCCCTTAGAGGTTGAAGCTGAAAATCCTTCTTTGGCAATTGATAAAAATCAAGAAGAATTCTCAAATGCTCAAAATGAGAGATTAATGCTCATGTTGGAGGCCATTCTTGAAAATGAGGACAAGTAAAACTTGGCACTCGTGGACTTGAAATAAGTATTAAATCGGAATGATGAGACTATCCGCACCTTGGAAGATTAAATGAAATCATTGGTTGAGGCTCATAAAGCTCACCAACTTAAGAGTGTGGAAAGAGGTCAAGAAGAGTCGAACTTCAAGGAAGAAAGTGAGCTTCATTTTGAGGAATCCAAATTGAACATCTGACAACTGACTCCATACTTGTTGGTGATGTCGAGAAAAATATAGAATTAGAGTCAACCGCTGTAATTGAAAATATGGTTGAAGTTGACTCTAGTTCAGGGGAAAAAGAGGATGTCAAAATCCAGTAAAAATTACAAGTTGGGAGGTTAATATCTCATTCCAAGCATTTTTCAACTTTGGAATTGCATGGTAATATGGAAATTGACCCGTGTGAATCTATATGGGAGTGCAAAGAAGAAAGACAATAGCCAAACATCTTGCAATTTTAAAGTTCAAGAACACAAAATGACATCCCTCAAAAGAAAGCCATGAAATGCGAAATGAAGAAATTGATATTGGGCTTGATCATCTACTTAACACCCCCATCGCTCGTGGTCACACGCTTGATTCCAAGTTAGGTTCCCAATTCATATCCTCCAAGTGGTGAGAAAAGCGGTAAAGCTGACTCGCGTCATGCCACGACATTAAACATAGCGCTTGGTGTGAGACAACCCTTTATTTTCAAACTTTTTAGTCGTTTTTGAAATTTCCTTTTTTAGAACAGTTTATTATGTTGTTTTTGACTAATCTACAAAGTTTTAGATTTTTTGGAGCTGAATTGAGGAGTTTGAAGTGTTGGAGTGAGCCAAAATAGTGGTTGCCTAGTCTGTCTACCAGTCATCTGGTGCAACCGCATTTGCGGATATAGTCATGCATATGTGGACACGTAGAAGCGTGTATTTGGCCACAGATGCGACCTTATCGCAGAAGTGACTGACGTGTTGCAAAAAAGGTTATGCATAAGCGGTTAAAATTATGCAGATGTGAATCGTCAAGTAATTTTAAAGAGTCAATATGTTCGTCAGCAAGTAAAATTCAAAACCCTTTTCCCCAAAATCTAACTTCTCTCATATGTCATATTCATCTTCACTGCTCGTGCATTCTACTGCTCTCACACAAGACAACTCTGGTATAATCTTCATCTCTCCTCTACTTTTCTTTTCTTCTTCACTCATTTTCTTCTACTACTTCTCCATGGCCAACTCTCAACAGTCTCGTTTTCCCCTTCTCGATTAATGTTAGTGTAGGGTGAGGAAATTGGTTAAGTATAGTTCTGTGTGCTTTGTGCTGTTTAACAATAAAAATGGGGGAAGTCTGAGTACCCAATTACTATAAAGAATCAAAAATCTCTCATTGCTAACTAAATCTTCGATATATTGTCTGAGAGAAATTGACTTGTCGTGTGCCTTAAAATCAAGTTTAATCAAGTTGTGTATTCGTATAGTACACAAATTTATAAGCCTTGAGTATAAATTTTGTGCCAAAATCATGTTTTGAATTCAAAACAATTGGCAGTTTTCTTGGCTCTTGGAAGCCTGATAAAAACCGCTTCTGCGAAAATGGGGCGCAGTGCGGCCCCGCACATGCATTAAATTTTCCGTGTGACATGGGATAGATTTTCAAAAATTGCAGAAGTGAAAATATTTCCACAGAAGCGGATGCGCACTTGCGATGATCTTTCCGCAAGTACAAAAATTGGCTAAGTTGTGAAAAATCGCCGAAGCAAAACAATTTCCATAGAAGCAGAGTCGCACCTGCGACAATATTTCCACATGTACGATGACTGGAAGAATTGTGCAATTCCAGTAGCTTTTCAACTGGATTTTTCGGAACCCGTTTGGCTCGATTCTTTGGCCTAATTGATGTGCTTTGAATTGCTTAGCATGACTCGAATGCCTGACTAATATGGTTTTGATTTTTAGGTACTTTGATCTTCAAAAATAAACCCAAACACAAATGAAAATGTGACGCTTGATCATGAAATTGAAGAAGTGGCTTTCTATGATACCAATAGATTCTTGTCTTCCGATTGTCAAAGCTGGTATTATGATAAAACTCCTCACAAAGAAGCTCAAACATGAGAAAGGAATTGCCGATGACAAAGTGGCCGAGCTCCTTCCGGATTTCCATGGTCGGCTGGTTTCAAGCAACTGGGTCTGCTTTATCCCCACTCTGTGCAAGGACAATGAGGAATGGGTGAGGGAATTTAAGCGAACTTAAAGCGTACATATTTCTAAAACCATGAACTTACAATAAGGGGAAATGTTGTGAAATTTGGATTTGAAGATATAAATGATGTCTATGGGCTTCAAAACCACCCGCTCGAGCCAATGCGAGAAAGCGATACATGCGACAATGGTGATTGGATAGTCTCAAAACTTTGTCCTGCAGGCAAAACAGTGAGCTGGGCTAAAAAGAAGAAAGGCATCAAATATGGTGTAATAATAGGTGAAGTAAAAATGTGGTTGTATATCATTGCGAGCAGAGTATCTCCTTGTGGAAATGTGTATGATGTTCCATATACTAGAACCCTAATGATTTCTTTCATCCTTGATGGCATTCTAGTGAATGTCGGTTATGACAGCATTCAGAATCTGAAGGAGTATGTGCCTCAAGGTAACTCGACATTGATGTTTTCGTCATTGATTACATAGTTGTGCCGGCGTGCGTAGGTTGAGGAGTTGGATGAAGATAATTAGATACCGGCAGACAAACCCTTTCACCCATAGAGAGTGACTGGATAAGGCCGTGTTCTAAAGAG
>AWOL01S0214289.1:0-13503 GCA_000715115.1 Nicotiana otophora
TTATCTGATTTATCGTCGTTTAAGATTTATTTTATTAGTTTTCGTATGACATCGGATTATTTCAACCCTAACCGTGGTCTGTGGGCTTGGACGGGTTGACTTGCACTAGCCGCCCGCGGTGGTGTGTGGTCATAATCAATCAAACAAGTCAAACCATCTACATGTTTTGCATTTAATACACAATTGCCTTTTCCCTATGCATGCAGGTTTTCTGGCTATAGTTGCTGCCCCGTAATTTAGATTTTCTAAACAGTATTAGTAATTATGATAAACAGAAATCAAGGGCTAGTGGGTCGGTTTAGAGTTAAGTCACCTTCTGAGAATCACTTTTGATCAATTGCAGTGAAGGAAGAAAAAGAAGGGGAAGCCGAGGGCTTTTTCAAGAAATCCTCTAGAATAAACTATCAATATAAGGGTTTGTTTGTGTTTTTGAGAGCTTGGATAGCTCCTAAAGTGTAAGAAGCATTCCAATTGAAAGAAAGTATTTGAAGTCTTCTATGGTACAAACTGACAACTTGATGATTTGGTTTAAGTTGAATTGTTAGGATTGTTGCTCAGGAATATATGTGGAATTTGACAAAACAAACTTTAGATGATGATAATTAATTAACACAAATACGAGATATACACAAAGGAAGAACACGAAAGCTTAATGTGGCTTGATCGTTAGATTTTCGTCCAAGGACAAAGATCGATGAACAATCCAAAATTTAGAAAAACATCTATATATTTATATATTATAATAAAAGGAGAGGCAAAAGCACCATGTTAAGACAAGTGGCATAACCACAAAAAGCCAAGTGGCATTGTTAAGACAAAATAAACTACCTTTCTAACTAAAAGAAATTTGAATTTTAAATTTTAAATTAATTGGTTACTCTATTAGAATTAATCAATATAGATATATTATAATTATCTATAATAAAAAAAATAAAAATATTAAAAACGTTATCCATTCAAATTACGGAGTAGTTTGAAGTTGGAGTTTAAAGAATATTTTAAAATAAAAAAAACGTCTATCTATCTATCTATCTATCTATCTATATATTCTATATAATATAATAATAATAATAATAATAATAATAATATAATATAATAATAATAATAATAATCTATATATAAGTAAAAGCCAAAGAAAAAGACACGACATTAAGCCAAGTGGTAGCCTAGAAAAAAGCTACATCGCATAATTAGTGCACCATCTTAAGACAAGTGGCATAACTACAAAGAGCCAACTGGCATTGTTAAGACAAAATAAACTACCTTTCTAACTAAAAGAATTTTGAATTTTGATTTAGAGGTCCGTAGGTGATTTTGGCTTGAATTGGTGAAAGTTGGAAAAGTTAAAGTGTGGAGAGTTAAGAAATTTGACCGAGAGTTGACTTTGTGGTTACCGGGTTCAGATTTTGGTTCCGGAAGTTAGAATAGGTCTGTTGTTTCATTTATGACTTGTGTGCAAAATTTGAGGTTAATCGGAGTTGGTTTGATATGTTTCGGCATTAGTTTTGGAAGTTGGAAGTTTATAAGTTCATTAGGCTTGAACTGATGTGTGATTCGTGATTTTAGTGTTGTTTGATGTGATTTGAGGTTTGAGCGAGTTCATATGATGTTTTAGAATATGTTGGTATATTTGGATGGGGTCATGGGGGCCTCGGGTGTGATTCAGACCATGTTCGGCTCATATTTGGACTTGTTGGACTAATGTTATGTTTGTTGCTAGTTTCCTTATACACGACCACGGGTGAAGGTCCGCGATCACGAAGAGTTATTTGGGTGACTGGTGAAAATTGTTCTACGCGTTCACGAGAATAGGTCTGTGATCGCAAAGTTTGGGGAGTTAGTTCTACGCGAACGCGTGATAGGTGTCGCGTTCGCGCAGAAGGAAGAGGAGGCATGGGCAGTCAGGCGCGTTGCTCTACGCGATCACGTACCTTTGGGAGAATTAGTCACCGCGTTCGCAATGTTTTGTTCGCTTTCACAGAGAGTAATTTTCAGGACAACAAATTTTGTTCTTCGCGATCGCAAAGAGGAATCACTGGGCAGCAGTGTTAAATATCAAAATCGAGGGTTTGAACCCATTTCTCATATTTTGAGCTAAAGACCTCGAATTTGGGCGATTCTTGAAGGGATTTTCAAGAAGTTGGTTGGGGTAAGTGATTCTAACTTGGTTTTGATTATTATACATGATTCTATCATTATTTTTACCATTTAATTAGTGTTTTGGATTAGAAAATTAGAAAAATTAGTGAAACTTCATATACCATAATTTGAGGATTTGGAGGTCGAGTTGAGATCGGAATTGAATAATTTTTTAAATGGTTGGATTCGTTATTGAATGGATGTTCGGATTTTTGTTAATTTTTTTGAGTTCCGAGACGTGGGCTCGGGGTTGACTTTTTGACCTTTGTTAAAGAACCTAGCTTTATCATATGGAATTAATTCTTATAGCTTGTGTTGATTGTATTAAGTTATTTGTGGCTAGATTCGAGTTGTTCGGAGGTCGATTTGTGAGGCAAATGCTTGTTGGAGTAGGAATTTGCACGGTTTGAGGTAAGTAACACTTCTAAACTTGATACTGATGGTATAAATCCCCGAACTACGTATTATGTGGTTGGTGTTGAGGTGACGCACATGCTAGGTGATGGGCGTGTGGGCGTGTACCGTAGTAATTATGACTCGGTTGAATCCGTGGACCTGTGTAGTGATCTAATGGTGTTATTATTCATGTATTCTCCATGTGTTAGCGAAATTGAGCTGCGATTCATGTTAGAAATCATATTTAGGCTATATGATAATACTGTTAGGACCCACGAAGGTCATTTTTGTTGTTGAATTATTTGCTTAATTTGCAGTTATGTACTCAGTCGTATTCATCATTTGTATATTATATCTCAGTCTCTGTTATCATTATTGTTACATCATGTATCACTATTTTAGGCTGATTGGAATATTTGTTGTGAGCCTGAGAGACTAGAGAAATTGATGACTGAGTGAGGATGAGGGCTTGATTATGAGTAATATTTATGGGATCGGGTAGCACGCCATGATTGAATTATATTAGAGCTTGTACAAGATCCGCCCCTCCGGAGTCTGACATACCAGCAGTGAGCGCAAGTACCTATGAGTACGAGTGCCGGGGGCGAGTGCCGAGTGCGAGTGCTGAGTGATTGAGAGTACTGAGTGATTGAGAGTGTCGAGTGATTGAGCGTGCTAAGTGAGGGTGAATACTCCGAGAGTATGAGTTTATGACTTTATCTTTGTGTTGTATTAAAGTTGACATGAATACTTGACATGTAGACATCGAGATGTGACATATCTCATATTAGTCATACTTGGCCTAGTTTAGCCGTGTATTGCTCAAACTGTTAAAAACTAGAAAACATGTCTACATTTCTATATTGTCTACAACTTGATTATTGGATCTCTCTCCGAGCTATTACTATTATTATCTGGATTTGGAGTGTACCTATCTGAGCTTATCACGTTTTACAGCCTAAGGTTAGTCCTGTTACTTATTTAGTACATTGGGTCGGTTGTACTCATAATACATTCTGCACTTCGTGTGCAGATCCAGGTACTTCTGGGCATGTCGGTTGCTAGGTTTGGAGCTTCATCTACTTGGAGACTTTTGAGGTAGCTGCTTTGGCATCCACAAACCTTGACTCTCCTTCTTTTCCTTTATTTAGCATTGTTATATCTCTCTAGACAGTTGTATTTGAAGTCTTGGCTGTATTGTCATTTAGATGCTCATGTACTCAATGACATCCGGATTTTGGGAATGTTGTATTTGAGTCGCAATATTTATTATCGAATATATATAAGAGTTATTATTGTTAAACATGTTTCATCTTGGTTGTCGGCTTTCCTAGTACTGTGATAGGTGCCATCATGACATGTTGCGTTTTGGGTCGTGACAAGTTGGTATCACAACCTAGGTTACATAGGTCTCAAGAGTCATAAGTAGGNTGTTATTGAATGGATGTTCGGATTTTTGTTAATTTTGTTGGGTTCCGAGACGTGGGCTCGGGGTTGACTTTTTGGGTTGACTTTTTGACCTTTGTTAAAGAACCTAGCTTTATCATATGGAATTAATTCTTATAGCTTGTGTTAATTGTATTAAGTTATTTGTGGCTAGATTCGAGTTGTTCGGAGGTCGATTTGTGAGGCAAATGCTTGTTGGAGTAAGAATTTGCACGGTTTGAGGTAAGTAACACTTCTAAACTTGATACTGATGGTATAAATCCCCGAACTACGTGTTATGTGGTTGGTGTTGAGGTGACGCACATGCTAGGTGATGGGCGTGTGGGCGTGTACCGTAGTAATTATGACTCGGTTGAATCCGTGGACCTGTGTAGTGATCTAATGGTGTTATTATTCATGTATTCTCCATGTGTTAGCGAAATTGAGCTGCGATTCATGTTAGAAATCATATTTAGGCTATATGATAATACTGTTAGGACCCACGAAGGTCATTTTTGTTGTTGAATTATTTGCTTAATTTGCAGTTATGTACTCAGTCGTATTCATCATTTGTATATTATATCTCAGTCTCTGTTATCATTATTGTTACATCATGTATCACTATTTTAGGCTGATTGGAATATTTGTTGTGAGCCTGAGAGACTAGAGAAATTGATGACTGAGTGAGGATGAGGGCTTGATTATGAGTAATATTTATGGGATCGGGTAGCACGCCATGATTGAATTATATTAGAGCTTGTACAAGATCCGCCCCTCCGGAGTCTGACATACCAGCAGTGAGCGCAAGTACCTATGAGTACGAGTGCCGGGGGCGAGTGCCGAGTGCGAGTGCTGAGTGATTGAGAGTACTGAGTGATTGAGAGTGTCGAGTGATTGAGCGTGCTAAGTGAGGGTGAATACTCCGAGAGTATGAGTTTATGACTTTATCTTTGTGTTGTATTAAAGTTGACATGAATACTTGACATGTAGACATCGAGATGTGACATATCTCATATTAGTCATACTTGGCCTAGTTTAGCCGTGTATTGCTCAAACTGTTAAAAACTAGAAAACATGTCTACATTTCTATATTGTCTACAACTTGATTATTGGATCTCTCTCCGAGCTATTACTATTATTATCTGGATTTGGAGTGTACCTATCTGAGCTTATCACGTTTTACAGCCTAAGGTTAGTCCTGTTACTTATTTAGTACATTGGGTCGGTTGTACTCATAATACATTCTGCACTTCGTGTGCAGATCCAGGTACTTCTGGGCATGTCGGTTGCTAGGTTTGGAGCTTCATCTACTTGGAGACTTTTGAGGTAGCTGCTTTGGCATCCACAAACCTTGACTCTCCTTCTTTTCCTTTATTTAGCATTGTTATATCTCTCTAGACAGTTGTATTTGAAGTCTTGGCTGTATTGTCATTTAGATGCTCATGTACTCAATGACATCCGGATTTTGGGAATGTTGTATTTGAGTCGCAATATTTATTATCGAATATATATAAGAGTTATTATTGTTAAACATGTTTCATCTTGGTTGTCGGCTTTCCTAGTACTGTGATAGGTGCCATCATGACATGTTGCGTTTTGGGTCGTGACAAGTTGGTATCACAACCTAGGTTACATAGGTCTCAAGAGTCATAAGTAGGTTTAGTTGAGTCTTGCGGATCTGTATGAAGACATCTATACTTATCTTCGAGAGGCTACCGAACCATTAAGAAGACTTCACTTTCTTGTATTCTTGTCGTGCAGATTTGTTGATTCCGGAAACTAAACTTCTATTATTCTATTCTCTCACATATGGTGAGGACACGTGCTACTGAATCAGGCGGACGACCACCAGTACCACCAGCTAGGACCACTAGAGGTAGGAGCCACGGTAGAGGTCGAGATGCAGCTCGTACAACAGCTAGAGCAGCACCTGTGGATCCACCAGTTGCTCCAGCTCAGGAGCAGATACCAGATGTGGTTGAGCCGGTGGGACCAGCTCAGGCACCAGTTGTGCCCATTGTGATTTCAGGCCTTCAGGAGGCTTTGCCCTAGATATTTGTGGTTGTCGTCTTGCGTAGTACTGTGATAGGTGCCATCATGACATGTTAAGTTTTGGGTCGTGACAAATTGGTATCAGATCCTAGGTTACATAGGTCTCAAGAGTCATGCGTAGATTTAGTTGAGTTTTGCATATCGGTACGAAGACGTCTGTACTTTTCTTCGAGAGGCTACCGAACCATTAGGAAAACTTCACTTTCTTGTATTCTTGTCGTGGTGCATCGGCTAGCCATGTTGCATATAGTGCTCGTCCGAGTCAGTCATCTCTGAGTGCCCTCCCAACTCAGAGTTCCTCTTGTGCTCCATCAGTTCAAGGTTCATCTGTACCAGGTCCTTCTAGTAGCTATTCTGGCTGTCGAGGTCCGATTCAGTCTCCACCACCATTGGGGAGTTGCTTCGACTGTGGGGAGTTTGGACATGTGTGGAGGTAGTGTCCTCGTCGTTTTGGAGGTTCAGTTCAGCAAATGGGTCAGGTTATGACTTCCGCACCACATACTTCACTACCCGCTCAGTCAGCTCGGGGTGGAGCTCAGGCAGCTAAAGGTCGCCCTAGAGGGGTAGGCCGGTCAGGTGGCGGTCAGGCTCGACGTTATGCTTTCCCTGCCATGCTAGAGATCATCGCTTCAGACGTAGTGATCACATGTATCATCTTAGTATGCCACACGAATACTTCCATATTATTTGACCCGAGTTCCTCTTATTCGTATGTATCATCATATTTTGCTCGTTATTTGGATATGCCCCGTGAGTCCTTAGTTTCACCTGTTCATGTATCTACACCGGTAGGCGATTCTATTGTTGTGGTCCGTGTGTATCGGTCGTGTGTGGTGACTATTGGGGGATTGGAGACTAGAGTTGATCTCTTATTGCTTAGTATGGTTGATTTCGACGTGATTATAGGCATGGATTGGTTGTCCCCATATCATGCTATTCTGGATTGTCACGCTAAGACCGTGACATTGGTGATGTCGGGGTTACCTAGGATCGAGTGGAGAGGTTCTCTAGACTATGTTCCTAGTAGGGTGATTTCATAACTGAGGGCCCCTCGTGCCTAGACAATTTCGGATAATAAAGCTTCGATCTTTAATTAAAACTAAAATGTCAAACCCCCCGTGCCCGCACATCAGAACCCGATAAAATTTACAAAACCCGTACAACCATTTCGATACGAGTTCAACCATACCAAAATTATCAATTTTTAACATCAATTCTTCCTTCAAATCATCGTTTTACATTTTTGACAGTTTTTCTCAAAATCCTCATTTTCCCCAACTCAAACCACTAATTAAATGATAAAATAAAGATGGAATTATGAAATACAATAAATTTCGGATAAGGAACACTTACCCCAATCGACCACGTCAAAAACTCCTCAAAAATCGCTCAAATCTGAGGTCTCTACCTCAAAAGATGAAAAATGGACAAAACCCACGATTTTGAAAATTATATTCTGCTACCCAGCGATTTACAAATCGCAATTGCGGAAATTCAGTTGCGATCGCGAAGAAGAAATGACTACTACCTAAAAATGTATTACATGATCGCGAACAAATGCATACGATCGCGAAGAAGGGAACAATTGTTACCCTAAGAAATGTACTACGCGATCGCGAACGAATACATGCAATCGCGAAGGAGAAGAAAAATACCAGCTACTAAGGATGTGCTACGCGAATGCGAAACTTGGAACGCGAACGCGATGAAGGAGAACTCACATATACGCGATCATGAAACACTCCCTACGAACGCGAAGAACTTTTCTGCCTGCTTCCAAATTACACTACGCGAACGTGGTTGTTTCATTGCAAACGCGATGAAGAACACCATATACCAGCAAATCAGCAGTCCAACAACATGGAGAAATCGCCCGTAGCCCATCTGAAACGCACCTGAAACCCCCGGGACCCCGTTCGAACATACCAACTAGTTCCATAACATACCGCGAACCTACTCGAGGACTCAAATCACATCAAATAACGTCGAAACTATGAATCCCACCTCGAATCGAACTTATGAACATTCGAATCTTCCAACTTCCAAAACTCGTACCGAAACATATCAAATCAACCCGGAATGACGTCAAATTTTTCATTCAAGTCCCAATTGACATAACAGAGCTAATACAACTCTTGAAATCATAATCCAAGCCCGATATCAGCCAAGTCAACTCTCGGCCAAACCTCTCAACCTTCCAAAGCTTCACCTTTTCAATTTTCGCCAAATTACTTCAATTTACTCTACGGACGTCCAAATCAAAATCCAGACACACGTCTAAGGTCCAAAATTACCATACGAAACTATTTAAATCATAAAAATGCCATTTTGGAGTCGTCTAGACCAAAGTCAAACTCCGATCAACTCTTGTTGGTTAAGCATCTAAAACAAGCATCCTTCTTCCAAATTGATCCCGAATCATCCGAAAACCGAACTCGACCACACACACAAGTGATAACATATAATACAAAGTTGTTTGAGACCTTAAACCATCAAACAGGACACTAATTCTCAAAATAATCGGTCGGGTCATTACACTTATACAGTGTATTGTAATGCTTCTCGGATTGGTATTGGGTATGTCTTGATGCAGGAGGGTATAGTGATTGCTTATGCTTCATGCCAGTTGAAGCCTCTTGAGAAAAACTGCCTCATTCATGAATTGGAGTTGGCAGCCATTATTCGTGCATTGAAGATTTGGAGGCATTATCTCTACGGTATGTCTTGTGAGGTATTTACAGATCATCGGAGTCTTTAGCACTTGTTCAAGAAAAAGGATCTAAATTTGAGGTAGCAAAGATGATTGGAGCTGTTAAAAGACTATGATATTATCATTTTATATTAACTCAGGAAGACCAATGTGGTGGCCGATGCCTTGAGTAGGAAGGTAATGAGTATGGGTAGACTTGCATTTATTCCTCTTGGTGAGAGACCGCTTGCATCAGATGTCCAGGCCTTGGACAATCAGTTCTTGAGGTTAGATATTTCAAAGACTGGTCGAGTTCTAGCTTGCGTGGTTTATTGGTCTTCCTTATATGATCGCATCAGAGAGCGTCAGTATAACGACCCACATTTGCTTGTCCTTAAGGACACAGTTCAACATGGTGATGCCAAGGAGGTTTCTATTGGGCATGATGGGGTGTTGTGGATGCAGGGTCGGATTTGTGTGCCCAATATGGATGTGCTACGTGAGTTGATTCTTGAGGAGGCCCATAGTTCACGGTATTCCATTTATCCGGGTGCTGCAAAGATGTACCAGGATTTGAGGCAGCACTATTTGTGGAGAAAGATGAAGAAAGACATAGTGGAGTTTGTAGCTCGATGCTTGAATTGTCAGCATGTGAAGTACGAGCATTAGAGGCCACGCGATTTGCTTTAGAGCTTGAGATTCCTTAGTGAAAATGGGAGAGTATCACCATGTACTTCATATTGGGCTCCCACGGACTTTGAAAAAGCTTGATGTTATTTGGGTGATTGTGGATCGGTTGACTAAGTCTGCACATTTCAATCTAGTTGGGACTACTTATTCTTCGTAGAGATTGGCTGAGATCTATATCTGTGACATTTTTTTCCTTCACGATGTACCGGTGTTTATTATTTCAGATCAGGACACGCAATTCACATCGCACTTTTGGAGAGTAGTGTAGTGAGAGCTAAGCACATAGGTTGAGTTGAGTACAACATTCCACCCTCAGACGGACGGACAGTCCGAGTGCACTATTCAAATATTGGAGGATATACTACGCGCTTACGTCATGGATTATGGGGGTTCTTGGGATCAGTATTTTCCGCTTGCAGAGTTTACCTAGAACAACAGCTACTAATCGAGTATTTCGATGGCTCCGTATGAGGCCTTGTATGAGAGGCGGTGTCGGTCTCCGATTGGTTGGTTTGGGCGGGGTGAGGCTAGGCTATTGGGTACTGACTTGGTTCAGGATGCTTTGAAAAATATTAAGTTGATTTAGGATTGGCTTCTCACGGCACAGTCTAGACAGAAAAGGTACGCCAATTGGAAGGTTCGTGATGTTGCTTACATGGTGGGAGAGAAGGTATTGCTTAGAGTTTCACCCATGAAGGGAGTTATGAGGTTCGCGAAGAAGGGAAAGTTGAGCCCTCGGTATATTGGCCCTTTTGAGGTGCTTGAGAGGATTTGGAAGGCGGCTTACAAGCTTGCATTGCCACCTAGTCTATTGAGTGTTCATCCAGTGTTTTATGCTTCCATGCTCCGGAAGTGTTTCGATGATTCGTCTCATGTTTTGGACTTCAGCACAGTTCAGTTAGATGGGGATTTGACTTATGATGTGGAGCTGGTGGTTGTTTTGGATCGGCAGGTTCGAAAATTGAGGTCAAAGAATATAGCTTCAGTGAAGGTGCAGTGGAAAGGTCAGCCAGTCGAGGAGACCACTTGGAAGACAGAGCGAGATGTGCGGAGTAGATATCCATGCTTATTTGAGACCCCGGGTATGACTCTAGACCCGTTCGAGGACGAACAATTGTTTAAGAGTTGGAGAATGTAATGATCTGACCGGTTGTTTTAAGTATTATAGACCCGTTCCCCCATTTATTACTTATTCTATGCTCCATTATTGTTATGTGACTTGCCGGGGTAGTTGGTTTGATTCTAGGGGTGTTTCGAAATGGATTGGTACATGTCGTCCCAAACTTGAAAGCCTAAGTTGAAAGAGCTGATCGGATGTTGACTTATGTGTAAATGACTCTGGAATAGAGTTTTGATGGTTCTGATAGCTCCGTATGGTGACTTTGGACTTAGGAGTGTGTCTGGATATTGATTTGGAGGTCCATAGGTGATTTTGGCTTGAATTGGCGAAAGTTGAAAAAGTTAAAGTTTGGAGAGTTGAGAAGTTTGATTGAGAGTTAACTTTGTGGTTACCGGGCTCGAATTTTGGTTTCGGAAGTTGGGATATGTCCGTTGTGTCATTTATGACTTGTGTGCAAAATTTGAGGTTAATCGGAGTTGGTTTGGCATGTTTCGGCATTAGTTTTGGAAGTTGGAAGTTCATAAGTTCATTAGGCTGGAATCGATGTACGATTCGTGGTTTTAGTATTTTTTTTTATATGATTTGAGGCTTCAAGCGAGTTTGTATGATGTTTAGGATATGTTTGTATGTTTGGATGGGGTCCCAAGAGCCTCGGGTGTGATTCGGATCACTGGGCAGCAGTGTTAAATATCAAAATCAAGGGTTTGAAGCCATTTCTCATATTTTAAGCTAGAGACCTCGGATTTGGGTGATTCTTGAAGGGATTTTCAATGAGTTAATTAGGGTAAGTGATTCTAACTCAGTTTTTGTTGTTATACATGAATCTATCATTGTTTTTACCATTTAATAGTGTTTCGAGTTGGAAAAAAAGGGGAAAAATTGGTGAAACTTCATAGACCATAATTTGTGGATTTGGAGGTCGAGTTGAGATCGGAATTGAGTAATTTTGGTATGGTTGAACTCATTTTTGAATGTGTGTTTGAATGTTTATTAATTTTGTCAGATTGTGAGACGTGAGACTGGGGTTGACTTTTTGACCTTTGTTAAACAACCTAGCTTTATCATATGGAATTGATTCATATAGCTTGTGTTGATTGTATTAAGTTGTTTGTGGCTAGATTCGAGTAGTTCGGAGGCTGATTCACGAGGCAAGGGCTTGTAGAGTAGGGATTTGCGTGGTTTGAGGTAAGTAACACTTCTAAACTTGATACTGAGGGTATGAATCCCCGAACTACGTGTTATGTGGTTGGTGTTGAGGTGACGCACATGCTAGTTGACGAGCATGTGAGTGTGCACCGTAGTAATTGTGACTCAATTGAATCCGTGGAACTATGTAGTGATCTAATCTTGTTATTATTCATGTATTCTCCATGTGATAGCGAAATTGAGTTGTGATTCATGTTAGAAATTATGTTTAGGATATATGTTGGTACTGTTGGGACCCACAAAAGTCATTTTTGTTGTTGAGTTATTTGCTTAAATTGCAGTTATGTACTCAGTTGCATTAATCATTTGCATATCATATCTCAGTCTCTGTTATCATTATAGTTACATCATATATCACTGTTTTGGGCTGATTGGCATGGGTTTTGTGAGTCCGAGAGACTGGAGAGATTGATGACTGAGTGAGGCTGAGGGCCTGATTGTAAGTGATATTTATGGGATCGGGTTGCACGCCACAGCATGCCATGATTGGCTTATATTAGCGCTTTTGCAGGTGATAACTAGGGGTTTTAGCCTATTATTTGCTCTCTTTTGCTTAGGTTTTGGGTCAAAAATGCGTAAAGGTATTCCCCAAAATTAACTTAATGTGCTTGCTTGCAGGGTTTGGTCAAAATGATGCAAAGAAGCCATAATCAACTCATGAAGGAGTCAAACTTGCACAAATCCAAGGCTGAGACTGGAGCGCTGAGAGCGGCAGAAAAGCGCGGCCCTGTAAGGACCACCGCTGAGGTGGCCACTATTACGCGGACCGCGAAAGTAGATTCAGAGAAGCTGCTTTCAATACTAAAATCACCGTTGACCGTGTTGGAAAAGCGCGACCGTGAAATCTTTGGCGCGGCCGCGAGGGGATTTTCGCTGAGAGCGTGGTTCAAGGTTCAGAGACTCTACAGTTTGGGCTAAAATAAAGAACGCGGCCCGTATCCAAATTACGCGGCCGCGAATTGATCTTACGCGGACGCGAAGGGAATTCCGCTGAGAGCGTATCTTTAGGTTCAGAGACCCTGCAAGTTGGGCTTAACTGAAGAATGCGGTCCGCGTCCAAATTATGCGGCCGCAATGGAAGCACACGCGGACGCGGTTGAAATTATGCGGTCCGCACAACTAAGCCCAACCCAAGCCCAGTATTGAAGAAGCACGGACCACGCTCATTATTACGCGACCTTGAAAGCTCAAGTGCGGACGCGATCAGAATTACATGCCCTGCTATGGCGGTGACCACAAGAAGCAGTAGAGGTGGAGATGCAAGTACCTCTAATCCAAAGAAGATTATGAGTGATGATGTTGTGTTGCAAGAAGATGATGAGATTCAAGCCAATGATGAGAATGTGAATGATGAAGTGAGGATCGATATTGATGACAACATGGAGGAGACTCAAAATGATGTGAACCCGTCTAGGGAACACGTGATAGACATACTGAAAACGGTAGTGCCTAAAGCCAAGGCCCCTTTGCCAAGGCCTCCTCCACCGTATCCTTAAAGGCTTGCAAAGCAAAATAATGAAAACCAATTCAAGAGGTTTATTGAGATGATGAAAAGTTTGTCACTCAATGTGCCCTTGGTGGAATCTCTTGAACAAATGTCGGGATATGCCAAGTTCATGAAGGACTTGGTAACTAAGAAGAGATCTATGAATTGTGAGACCATCAAAATGACTCATCAAGTGAGTTCCATTGTGAACTCGATGGCTCCAAAGCTTGAAGATCCCGGTGCCTTTACAATTCCATGCACCATTGGTAGCGCCGATTTTGCAAAAGCCTTGTGTGATTT
>AWOL01S0214309.1:0-15624 GCA_000715115.1 Nicotiana otophora
AACCGTTGTTTCTTTCATTGTTGATCACATTACTGTCTTGTTGTTTTTATTCTGTTTTTATATGGCTTTTGGTACTGTCCCTCCTTGTCTATATTTTCATTAATGTGGTGCTTATGCTTTCCTGAGCCGAGGGTCTATTGGAAACAGCCTCTCTATCCCCACAAGGTAGGGGTAAGGTCTGTGTACACACTACCCTCCCCAGACCCCACGGTGTGCGATAATACTGGGTATGTTGTTGTTGTTGTAAGTGTGCCAGGAAAGTAAATAAAGTGAAACAGACTAAAAACAATCAGTAATTTAAGCGCAGGGAATAAATGAAAACATTTCGCTGGCAAGTGCTTGCTGAATATAAATGAGAGAAGTAACGTCCCACTCACCACAACCACTCCCCCCCCCCCCCCCCCCCCCCNCCCAACCAAAAAAAAAGGGAAAAAAAAGGAAACATATAGGGAGTAAGAGAGGGACAGAAGAGAACATGTCTAACTAACCAATTCTACGTCCATTCAGAACTTAACAGTTAAAATACCACGTCAGATGCATAATACTTGAACCTGAGCCCTCTTTCTTCTCAATTCGATATACATCACCTTCACAAAAGCCCTACCAATTTCCCTCTATTTTCTATCTAAAGTCAAATTCATGCAAGGCTTATGCACCTCACCTCATCAATCTTTTTCTAACAGAGAAATCCTCGAGGACCAGCTTGGAGCACAGTTCATACTCAGTAGATTATGGGCACGCCCCTATCTGATGTGACAATTTCTTAGTTTTAGTCACATCTTCCACAGTTCCACTATTATAATAACATCGTGCCAAAACTCCCAAAAAAAAGTATCTAATCACACTTTCAGCTCTTAATCTCCAAGGAAGACAACCACGGTCAATCAATCTGGAGCACCTATGCATGTATTCAAGCAAACATTTGAAACAGTGATCTTAGCAGGAAAGATACTTTTCCTCTTATTTTTTGATGAGTAACTTAGCCAAAATAAATAATGAGAAACAAAGGGTTACGGCGAAACAAATTCAATCTGTTGATTCATACAGTTCAAACTTGATTTTCCCATGCAGTGGCATGGGCATCCAAACCCAACCCAAAGAAATTATCAGTGTATAATTTTATTTTTATTCAAAATATGTTTTTTGAGAGACCAACCTGGAGAGCAGATTTAAGGGCACCTCTAACATGATAGAACAACTCTGTATCCGTAATCTCAACATTCTCCATCTCAGCATAGCCTGCCTGCTCAGCTGGCAATACCATCCCCATTATGTTTGATAATGTTGAATATTGCCGAAATTTCCTCTGAAACATCATCATGCGGAAAAGACCTTATCAGCAAGAAAAAAAAAAGGTCCTATAGTAACCAGCCATAGACCCTTGAATCACTCATCAAAATGCTTATTCAAGAAAAGATACAGCTAAAAATACTCAAGTCTGTTCAAAAAAAAGATATATATCAACAAGAAAACAGCACATACTGAAAACCATACAGAACTATACAGTGGTATAAGTTCACAGCTATTACTTTAATCTTTATGGAAATTTTATTATCATAAAGATGTCCATTACCAGTGACTTCAAGAGAATGCTACACCATAGATTGATTTTTGAGTCTTAAAACCAGGTTAAGCTTTTCAACTTTTAACTTATCCGCATAGATGCAAAAACCATTGAGCCCTTGTCAATTCAAGCAAGAAAGCACCAGTCTTTCTCAATACAAACCAGCAATAATACCCATCTGGAACCAGTATACAAAACAGTCCTATTCAATCAACGAATCAGCAATTTGATGGTTACACAAATAAAAGGCTTTTACAGAAAATTGATTTTAACGAATGTCCAATTAGTGCAGTAACAAATTCCGGCCAATGTATTAACTAGTAAAAACCCACGAGAAACTAAGATATTGGAGTTAAGCTTCTTTAAATCCTGGGAGCACACAGAATATTATAGTCCAATTCACCAAAAAATCATTTTTTTCAGTAAAATAGCGGCCGAAAAAAAAAGATGGCCGTTGTGTAGCAGAGACGGACAGATAAANACATCCACTACCACACCTCATTCTTACAGGGAAAGGAGTTTTTCCAATTTAAGTGACATTATTGAAATGGGATTAATTTATTTTATTTTAAGAGTCGCCACTTGGAATAATTATTTAGGGCATCCCAAGTCGCCATTTATTTTAAATCCCAAATCAAGGAATGTTTGACTCTGTATAAGTCTGCGAAACATAGAAGACTCGGATAATGAATTCTGTTAATCCGGGAGAAGGTGTGAGGCACTCCCGGATTCCGTGGTTTTAGCACAGTCGCTTTAATATTACATCTATCTTAATTATCCGATTATCACATGCTTTACCTATTGCATTTCTACCTTTTACCGCTTTTCATTAAATCGTTTTTAGTATGTATGAAGTTATTTTTAAATAAGCTACGATGTCGTACACTTGTCATTTTATACACATTGCAAGTCGCGCCACATGAAACGCACCCGCGATTTACAACATGTTTATTTTATTATTACTTTGAAGTTGGGGTCAAGTTACACGAGCGTGCACTCGAATTTTGGGGTTAAGCGTCAAAGTTATGCCACGGGAAGGGAACCGTACCCATAACCATGACGAGTTATTAATTGAAGCGTGCCTAAAGCAACTTTTTCTATGTTTTGAGATTGGGTGTGAAGGTCAGAAATTATGGAATTTATTGTGGGTAGATATAGATTGGAATACTAAAGAAGTATCAAAAATGCCATAACCTTGATTGATTTAATAATATACATATTCTGATTCTCATAGAAAAATACAGATTAGGCTAGAAGTGGAATTAACCAAATGCTCAGTTCTGAAACTTTGCAATACTAAAACTGCTTTGAGGCTAATTAGTGATTAAAATAACTTTCCCATACTAGTTCTAAACAAAACACTGATTGCTACTAATACCGAGTTCAATTCAAAAATCAACATGCTTCGATGGAAATTTCACTAATTATTAGAATCACAAAAGAGAATAAATTAGGTAGATCAGTCGAAGCTAAACGAGGAACCAACCAATTCTCAACTAAAAAAGATAATTAAACTTAACATGATTAGATAACCAACAAAGCATTCCTAGCTGAAAGCAGGGATCGAATTAATTCAAGTAGACATCATCCATTACACATGAGAATAACAGAGATCAGGAATCGAGCAGATCTTCAAAGCTAAGCAGGAACTCAATTGTTTAATCATTTACTAAAATCATAAGACAGAGAAGTTTCAAACTAACCTGGTCAAACAAAGAAAAAGCTAGAATAAACCAAATAAGGCAGAAGCAAACTCGAATGGAGCTCAGCAATTCCAGAAACAGCAAAAATCAGCGGAATCGAACAACGATTCGAATCTGAATTCTCCTTAAAACCAGAAATTAACAGAGAGCCTCTTGTTTCAGATCTCAGTGTGCCTTTTTAGTTTTCAAATCCGTTTTTCATCTCTCGTCCTTGTTTTGAATGTATGTGTCGATGAAATCAGAGAGAAGTGAGAAGAGAAAAAGCGTGTGAGAGGAAGGTGGGCGAATCTGTTTGCACTCTGTGTGTGTATTTCCATTTGAGAGTGAGGGTCTGTCCTGAGAGAATAGGGGAATTAGGGGCGGCTAGGGTTTTTGTATATGGGGGATCTTTCGATTATGAGATTAGAAGGGGTGTTTGGTCGTTTTAGTTAAGGAAACGACGTAGTCTTGGTGTCAAACTATGTCGTTTGGGTAGCCAGATGGGCGGAGCTGGACCCGGTATTAGGATGGGGATTTGGGCTGGGTATTGGTATTGAAACGGGGCCCTAAAGGTTGGTCCAATCTGATTGTAAAGCTTTAACAGGCCCCTCCCTTTTCCTTGGTTGCCTTTCAACTCTAGCCACTTGAGTTAATATTCTAACTTTAATACTAAATTGCAGAATTAACCTACACCCACTATTTTATCCACAATCGAACTAATTGAAATTTTTAATTAACCAATTAACTAATTACTCGAACTAAAAATGTAAAATGATTAATGTATTTTTGTGATTTTTATGTATTTTAATAATGCAATTAAAACGTGGTTAAATCCTAAAATCCTAAAAATAAAACTAAAATGCTAGAATGCAATGGCATGAAAAGATAAAATATTTTACATTTTTGTGATTTAAAGTGCTCCTAAATATGCATATAAATGCAAAATGAAATGCAAAACAAATTAACTAAACTAGAGAAAAAATCCTAAAATTCTATAAAAGCAATTAAAACTATTTTGAAATATTTTTAGGAGTAATTTGGCATTAAGGCAAAAATTACGTGCTCACATCCACTTGGATGTAAAAATAGCACGGGCTAGCCAATTTTCGAACTGTTAATTGAAAAATAACCAGCATTTGTAAAGTTAGTGAAAAATAGCAACTATTTTACTGAAATACGAAAAGTTGCAGCATAATATGCGAGATTATGGAGCTCCTACGTATAAACTTCTAGCATATTATGTTGGAACTCCAGCACACTGAAAGTTCCAGCATAATATGCTGGACTATAGAGCTCATTCATATAAACTTTTCGCATATTATGTCGAAACTCCAACACATTATGAAATTCCAGCATATTATGCTGGAAACGCATATGTAAAAAATTCGAACTCTAGTATATTGTGCTGGAATATTTTCGGATTTTTAAGGGTGTTTTTGTCAAGATGTTATCTTTAAATGAAAAAGTGCCTAAATTTTAATTACTTTTGAAACTATGACTATTTTTCAATTATCAGCTGTAAATCTGACTGTTTTTTATTTTTTTCCCAACTTAGTTGACATCATGATTTAGTCGACCCGGTGTAAAAGAAACCAAGCTTATAAGGAGGACCGTGCAAATCCTTGAAAACGACCCAATGTAGTTGTCCTTCAATAGTCTATAAATATATATTTAATATATTAATATAATTTATATGTGTGATATATATATTTTGTGTCATGACTCAAAAACCACTATATGTTGTAATAGCGCCTAACGCCACCGCCAGGCAAGCCAATGGTGATTAACCAACTTAGTTACTCATTTATTATCTTTAAAATCATAAATCCCCTTAAATAAATAGAGTGAAATCTGGTACTCACAGAACAACCGTGATTTTATTTTCCAATTCCCGTATAAGATATAAATTACAAGGTGAAATGATAATGATTACGTGAACTACAATAATGGACATCAGTAAGAACCCTCAAAACCCGGTGTCACAAGTGCATGAGTATCTACTAGGAAATGTAATAAAATACAACATCTGTCTGGAACACATGCTAGACAGGAGAATGTAAATAACTTTGATGGAGGCTCTGTATGCTGCGGATCGTAACCTGGAATGCAGCTCACCGTAAGTCCCCGCAATAACCGTGCCTTCGTGCCCCAAAGACCATCGGACATATATATACCTGCACAATAAGTGCAGCAAGTGTAGCATAAGTACGTAAATCAATGCGTACTCAGTAAGTATCTAGCCTAACCCCGGAGAAATGGCGACAATGGATCGACATCGACACTTACTAGTGGTCCAATAAATCAAATACGGTAAGAAGTAAACAAATATGAGGTAGGGTAAATAAACAATATAAACAAATATAGGTACGTGGTACAATCCTCCTTTAAACAGTAAACTCAAGCTCTCAATTATCGGTCAGCTCCTCAACCGGAGTATATATGTAAAATGAACCCCACCAGATAGGTCGTCACAACTCAAGTCAGGAAAACTAACGGATACGGTGGCTTCTTGTCTAATATTATGCACGACGCTGCCGAGGCGAACGGCCCGATCCCATAAGAGTATTTCATGAAGCTGTCGAGGCGAATGGTCCGATCCCATAAGGGTATTTATAGAAATGCCGAGGCGAATGGTCCGATCCCATAATAATATGATGCTATCGAGGCGAACGGCCCGATCCCATAAGAATATGATGGTGCCGAGGCAAATAGCCCAATCCCATAAGAATATGATACTACCGAGGCGAACGACCTGATCCCATAAGAATATGATACTGCCGAGACGAACGGCCTGATCCCATAAGAATATGATATTGCCGAGGCGAATGGCCCTATCCCATAAGAGTGTGTTATAATAATCTTGTTGAGGCGAACGGCCTGATCCCATTAGAATAATAAGCTTTAACGGGTCCTTGACCCCACTCACGAATAAACGTGTAAGTTATGAAATTTAAGGAAGCTTTTCGATGAATACGCACAGCGCAGGAGAAATCCGTAAGGGGAGCACAATTATTCTGCTGCTAAATGAACTAGCTCGTCAAATCTCTACTATAGCGAGTCTATCACTCTACGCAAGCCTATATACTGATATTTTGACTGTCTTCCCGGTGGCACTCTCTTTTATTTCTGTAACACCAATACGGTACATGTAACTACCCCAACTCCTATCTGAATATTTCTCAATGATTATAATGTCATAACTGCGAGACTAAATTCACCATATTGGCTTTCACTATGTTTATCTTGCACGATCTGCTGGTTTGTTTGTATCCTCTTATCTAGCCATAATTAGGCTCTTCCTGAATCAATTACGAACTACTCGTTGGTCCATTATTATATCTATATTCCGCGTAATCTATCTTGGGATATATCCTTTGTCTTAACTTACCTCTCGTACTAGCTCCTTATGTATCAATTATTCATTCGTACTTATTTATCAATAACATCCTCGTCGGGAACCTTTACTGCCCCTCCATGCCGTCGTGCTTGCATAATGTTCTGGAGTCGTAACCTATCTATGGGATTTGAATAAGCACAATCTCATCCCTTGCTCATTTTTATCACACGCGTCCTTTACTATTCCATAGTTCTCTGAACTATATAACTCCTACTTAATACCATATCACACTATCTTTCCCCCTCTCTTCATCTTTGGCGTCTTTTCACATATTCACTGATTCTTACTCGCCATGCAGTAATCCTTCTATATCAAGGATAATGAAATTTCTTACTCATGAGGGTGACACCTAGTGTAAGTGGCACACTTAGTCCCTTAAGCTTAACTCTGCTCACAGTTCTTGCTTTAGGAAAGCATATTCCTGAATGAACTTTAAAGGTTATTCTTTTGTTGTCCATTCTATTATTGCCGGAACGCTATCTCTGAAATTCTCACGATACCGACTATTATAAAATCCTTCGGAAATGTCAGCTAATACTAACAACCCATCCACCATTTGGGGTTACTCTAACCCCAGCTGGATCCTGATATCTCATCCTTCTCTTAAACTATGTCTATTGACTCCCATTGAGCATAATTGAGATGGGTGTGCCAATTATACATACCTCTATTACAATTGAAGGTAACTCAAAATGGTTATATTTCTCTCCCTAAATTGTAAATACTTATAATCTTCACTAATTGGGTACCTCGTACCCTTCTTCACCTTACTTCTTTTACTTGTTGAAACGCGTATCTACCTTCTGATTCTCTCGTTGCTATAAACCATATAGGTTGATAGATATTCATGCCTTAGGGCTCCTTATCAAGAAGCTTACACGTCTTAGAACACACATGATCTACTACTAAATACCTCACATTTACTCATCATAAGCTTGATGCAAAATCGAGTTCCTCTCACTCAACTCTTCCATAGCCACAGTCAATCTTTTACCATCTATTTTTCTAGATATAGGTATCATTGTATTGCGAATAAAATAGAATTTAGGAGTTTGAATTCTTACAACTGAGCACTAACACACGATCTAGGGTAAGAAGAAAGAGTGACAGTCCAAAACACCCTGTAGCCTCGTGCTTACAAGTGTGGTGCGCAACACACCTATAAACAAGACTCTGCTAGACACGACTTGTAGACTCCCTAGGACAGAACTACTCTGATACCACTTTTGTCACGACCCAAATCATAGGGCCGCGATAGGTACCTACTGCCTTACTGTCTATTGGGACCTACGGGCATGAAATGCAACGTCTACCGACAAAAGGGACGTCAATACAAATAAAGTACCGAGTATGTAAGGCATGAAGGAACTATGGTGTAAAGAACTCAACATGTAAGTCTGAATATCTCTGTGAATCGTGATACATTTATAATGTCATGCATATGCGTATAAATGTCATACCATGCATAGGTATATGAGTACATAACATCATCAAGCCTCTGAGGGCATCCCATCATATCATCTCGGCCTCTGTGGGCGAAATCATCAACGTATACCAGCTGATTAGGCGGAGGTGCGTATATAATGTCATAACCTTTACCCATATCCCATATACATATAATATACGCGTATATAACGCTATCTGATCATGGTCAATGTATATGTATAAATGAATGCAATGCATAAGAAGTAAGTCAATAATATCTCTCGGGATGACATAAGACCCATGAAAAGACGATATGATAGTAGGACATATAGGGAATCAAGAACATAGGCAACTCTAGTACTTCTAGGAATAGAATCATTTGTGAAAGTTGTGTGCTTGCTCGTTTCGTTGCATCATATGGATCATGCCAAAATGAAATAAGGGATAGCCTTAACATACCTTTGTCGTTTACCTAACCACACGACGCCGGTTCAGCCCGTTAATACTTCAATCTACAACAAACAATAAAGGATAATTGTTAAGCTTACGAAGCTATAACTCAACACAAATGAGCGACTAGCTCATCTACGAAATTTTGGATAGCACCTTCCGTTATTCTTTTCACTTTCCTCAAATCCACAAATAAGACCAACATGTACAAAATATCAACAAACATATTACATCAATATCCAACCTTATATCCATCACAATAGATCACCAAAGCAGTCCACACAATCTCATACAACAACCAAGTGCTACTTTGTGCCTTTCTATCCCTATAACTTAGCTAGAACTTGAATACCTTCAATAATGACAACCACAATATACTCAGGTTATACATACTGATTTTTATGCCACAACACCAAATACAAACTAACTCCTAACAGTCCACAAATTACAACAACTGAAAGCTGATTTTCAGATTATTACTTCATCAATTCTTACTCCCACAACTTAGTTAAGGCACCAATAAGATTAAACACAACATGTCCAAGACAATACTCTTATGTGATATCCATATAATAATATGAAACTACTCCAAATAGTTCATAACACCACAACAGCTTCAACTCAATTTCCAGCCCCTACTTCATAAGTCCTTCACCAAACATCCTAGCTAGAACTTAGATAAACTCAAATATATGAAGGAGGGAGGATTTTCTTACCTATATCAGATCTTTTAGGGATGAAACAGTGGTAGTATATTTCCCTTGATGGCCATTAACTTACTTCACATCAGATCCTTCAAGATTGAAGATTACCCTTTAACTTGAAAGGAAAGAAGGAGAACATTATCAACAACTTCTTGAGAGTTTGGAATAGGTCAATTTGAGAGAGAATTTTATGGCTCTCTTTATGTTTATACTACTTGGATATTATGAGGATAGATGAATTGATTCATCCCCTAAAAGGGACCTCTTGGCTAACCTACACATGTCCATTTAGGTGGACTAATTTGGGCTTTTCCTTTTAGCAAGTAAGAGACACACCTACATGTCACCTGCTTGGTTAATTAATAGGTGTCACATACTGTCCTTATTCACTTAGACACGTATCTTACCCTCATTTAATAGTCACGACATGTGTTAAGTAGCTCAATCTAGTAGGACGGGTAAGCAAGTAGCTCAAACAAGTATCCCGGTAAGCAAGTAACCATATTTTATGTATCCATTATCTCATTTGTTTTTTTTCCAAGTCTCATTCAACTTAACTTACTTAAGACTTTGATAAACCTTCCTTATCCTTGTAGAGAGATTTCATTCCTTCTGAGCTTACATCAACCGACTTACGGCGTACTTTGATGTATAAAAATATGGGGTGTAACATCATTCCCCCCTTTGGAACATTCGTCCTCGAATGTTGGCTGATACGCTTATCAGCTCATAATCAACAAATACTTTAATACTATCCTTTCCATCAAGGCAACTGTTCTATGAATAAATCCAAAGGCAATGGCATTCCCCCCTTTAGGCCTCTTTCTCCCACCATGACATGTGGTCGGAATTCTTCCAGTCTCATAACTTTTGCTACCTTCTGTCATGCAGCCTGTGCGAATATGTCCTTGTACGCATGCTTACGCGACTCTTCTCTCCTTTTTCCTCTAGCTTTTAGCTAATCTCTAGGCCTCACTTTGCGAGGTATAGTGACGTTTTTGGTTTGGTACTTTATCGAACTTACGATGATTGCTATATTCTATTTCCTAGATTCAGAACTTTGTTTTTCATCCATTGTTGATTCACCTTAATGTTGATCTATAATCCACCGGTAATAACTTGAAACCTCTTACGTAATACATTATCACTAGGGCTCACGTCGCATCGAGGAATATTTGAAGTGATTTGCCTGATCAACTTTAATAACTGTATTTCATAACATCCTAATGTGATTCATCTTATGGGGGTATTTTAATCCCATGCAATTCATGAAATCCCTTATCTTTAGATCATTACTCAATAACAACAACAAAAACAACAATAACCCAGTGAAATTCCACTAGTGGGGTCTGGGGAGGGTAGTGTGTACGCAGGCCTTACCCCTACCTCGAGGGAGTAGAGAGGCAATTCATGAAATCCCTTTTCTTTAGATCATTACTCAATAACAGAGATCATTACTCAATCAAATGTCTAATTGTCATCCTCTTTTCTTTCACAATTAGACCCTTATTCTACTACCAAGGCAGGATTCCATCTCTTCTAAATGCTCTCAGTCTTAGACTCTTATGAATTCACTCATTCTATACTGAGCTTTCTATAACTTGCGGAAACCATCAGCTCTCTTGTTTTGATGGGCTTAATCTCGAGGACTTACCTATTCCCACTCGCCTTTTCTTATCCTTACTCCTGTCTTCCTAAAACCTTGTCTCTCTACCATACTTTAGCTTGCGACCTATATAAATCTATTTATACCACTCGCAACCTCCTCTAACTTGCTTACACCATAGATTTTCTTATGTTATTCTGGAACCTCGAGCGAGACATCACATTATCTCTAACTATTATTTACTTTCTTAACTAGACCTCTCGGTACCTGGAAACCATAGGCTGGTAGATATGTCATTGACGATACCACTATCATTTCTTGATACTGAATCCCAGTGCTTCTAGCCCTCTTTATGAAGTACGGACTATTCACAACCTTCTGCACGTAAGTATCTCGTACCTTCTTTATATTTACCTTACATGCCTTAAAATCTCACATCGTATCTTCCTTCCCTTTTATAACCTCCCTTTCACATAGGTATAATTCACATCCACAACTTGAAGCTCTACTATAATACTTGCACATCTGGTGCATACACAATCCAATAGAAGCTTCATACTGACTTCCTATGAGGCTGGTACTCTTCTAATTGGCTTTATCGTATAGTCGTTATAGAATATGGCTGATGTACTATCTCTCTTGTACCTCTGATATTAAGAGTGATTCTACAATGGTTTCAATAACGATTTCTATAATTATCTAGGTCCAATAATCAGACTCATGATTTACTTAACTGATGTAACTCTTTAGTTTCGTCTTCTCTCTCAGCCTTTATGCAGGCTTAAGCTATCTTCCGATCTGTGGCTCAGGGTATTAGTTATTACTTTAGCCTTTTATGGATGCTATAAAATATCCATGATATACTCTTCTAACAATTCAATATTTTGTCTATGACCCAGGCTCAATTCTTTCTTTTAATTTATATCGGAGTCTTCTACGGCTGTATGAATGTCAACTTATATGCTGCATGGATAATACTCTAAAATCTTAAATGCATTTATAACGTAAATAACTCTAGGTCATTGATAAAATAATTCCTTTCGTTCCTTCTCATCTTTCTTTAAACGTAAGCAATTACTTTTTCTGGTCATTCTGCTACCCGCTGCATGAATAATTGGCTTATATTAGTGCCTAAAAATACTAGAATTCCCTGGAAATCATATGATCTCAAATGTCACTTTTGAACTTTTTTTTTCACTTCTTATTCATCAGCCACGGTAGGTGCCACTTTCTTATGGAGTGCATACAATGCTGTAGTGAGATTGTTTTTGCATGGACCATTTCTTCTTCAAGTTACTATGCTTAGGTTGAAGCCTTCTTCCTTATTTCCTCTGCTATTCTTTCATTGTAGTACTTAGTGAGGACCCTCTGACTATTGTAAAGTTGCGAGCTTATTACATCGTATACTCGACGGAAATTTTTGATGTTCTTCCTCGCCTATAATTATCCTTAGTTACTTACCTCCATGCCCTTGTGCTTGTAGGGTTGCTTCTGAACTGATATTTTGACTGTCTTCCCAGTGACACTCTTTTTTATTTCTGTAACACCAATACAGTACATGTAACTACCCCATCTCCTATCTGAATATTTCTCAAGGATTACAATGTCATAACTGAGAGACTGAATTCACCATATTGGGTTTCACTATGTTTATCTTGCACGATCTTCTGGTTTATCTGTATCCTCTTGTCTAGCCGTAACTAGACTCTTCCTGAATCAATTACGAACTACTCGTTGGTCCATTCTCATATCTATATTCCGCGTAATCTCTCTTGGGATATGTACTTTGTCTTAACTTACCTCTCACACTGGCTCATTATGTATCAAGTATTCATTCGTACTTATTTATCAATAACATCCTGGTCGGGAACCTTTACTACCTCTCCCTACCGTCGTGCTTGCGTAATGTTCTGGAGTCGTAACCTATCTGTGGGATTTGAATAAGTGCAATCTCATCCATTTCTCATTTTTATCATATTCCTCCTTTACTATTCCATAGTTCCCTGAACTATATAACTCATACTTAATACCATATCACACAATCTTTCCCATCTCTTCATCTTTGGCGTCTTTTCACATATTCACTGACTCTTACTCGCCTTGCGGTAATCCTTCTATATCAAGGATAATGAAATTTCTTACTCACGAGGGTGACACCTAGTGTAAGTGGCACACTTAGTCCCTTAAGCTTAACTCTGCTCATGGTGCTTGCTTTAGGAAAGCATCTTCCTGAATGAACTTTAAAGGTGATTCTTTTTTTGTCCATTCTATTATTGCCGGAACGCTATCTCTGAAATTCTCACGATGCGGACTATTATAAAATCCTTCGGAAATGTCACCTAACGCTAACAATCCATCCTCTATTTTGGGTTACTCTAACCCCAGCTAGATCCTGATATCGCGTCCTTCTCTTAAACTATATCTGTTGGCTCCCATGGAGAATAACTGAGATGGGTGTGACAATTGTACATACCTCTATTACAATTGAAGGTAACTCAAAATGGTTATATTTCTCTGCCTAAATTGTAAATACTTATAATCTTCACTAATTGGGTACCTCGTACCCTTCTTCACCTTGCTTCTTTTACTTGTTGAAATGCGTATCTACCTTCTGATTCTCTCGTTGCTATAAACCATATGGGTTAATATATATTCATGCCTTAGGGCTCCTTATCAAGAAGCTTACACGTCTTAGAACACACATGATCTACTACTGAAGACCTCACATTTACTCATCATAAGCTTGATGCAAAATCGAGGTCCTCTGACTCAACTCTTCCATAGCCACAGTCAATCTCTTACCAGCTATTTTTCTAGATATAAGTATTGTTGTATTACGAATAGAATAGAATTTAGGAGTTTTAATTCTTACAACTGAGCTCTAACACACGATCTAGGGTAAGAAGAAAGAGTGATAGTCCTAAATGCCCTGTAGCCTTATGCTTATAAGTGTGGTGCACAACACACCCATAAACAAGACTCTACTAGATACGGCTTGTAGACTCCCTAGGACAGAACTACTCTAATACCACTTTTGTCATGACCCAAATCAGAGGGCCGCGACGGGTACCCGGTGCCTTACTCAACCGAGTACCAATGTAACATATCTTACTTATCACACCATCATAGGTAAAAAGGCCAGAAGGGCCATCACGAGATAACTGGAATAAAACATAAGGGAATACTAGACATAGGATGACCCAACATGATATATAAACTTATACACTTGACATACATGCCTATAAGGCCGACATGATCATTTGTACACTCAAAACATAGGCCGATAAATCCATACAAGTATCCATATACATGACATCTGTCTACAAGCCTCTAAGAGTACATAAATGTCATTAAGGTCGGGACAGGGCCCCGCCATTCCAATCAATACATGTCCAAATCATACTGACCAAATAGGCAATTCCAGAGCAAGTGGAGTGCACCAACACCTTCCGCTAAGCTGATAGCCTACTAGGAGGACTGTCAACCTGTCTATTGGGACCTGGGGGCATGAAACGCAGCGTCCCCCGGCAAAAGGGACGTCAGTACAAATAAAGTACCGAGTATGTAAGGCATGAAAGAAACATGGTGTAAAGAACTCAACATGTAAGTCTGAATATCTCTGTGAATCATGATACATTTATAATGTCATGCATATGCGTGTAAATGTCATACCATGCATATGTATATGAGTACATAATATCATCAAGCCTCTGAGGGTATCCCATCATATCATTTTGGCCTATGTGGGCGAAATCATCAATGTATACCAGCTGATCAGGCGGAGGTGCGTATATAACGCCATAACCTTTATCCACATCCCATATACATATAATATACACGTATATAACGTCATATTATCATGGGTCAATGTATATGTATAAATGAATGCAATGCATAAGAAGTAATTCAATAATATCTATCGGGATGACATAAGACCCATGAAAAGACGATATAATAGTAAGACATATAGGGAATCAAGAACATAGGCAGCCCTAGTACTTCTAGGAATAGAATCATTTGTGAAAGTTGTGTGCTTGCTCGTTTTGTTGCATCATATGGATCATGCCAAAAGGAAATAAGGGATAGCCTTAACATACCTTTGTCGTTTACCTAACCACACGACGTCGGTTTAGCCCGTTAATACTTCAATCTACAACAAACAATAAGGGACTATTGTTAAGCTTACGGAAGCTAGAACTCAACACAAATGAGCGACTAGCTCATCTACGAAATTTTGGATAGCACCTCCCGTTATTCTTTTCACTTTCCTTAAATCCACAAACAAGACCAACAAGTCCAAAATATCAACAAACATATTACATCAATATCCAACCTTATATCCATCGCAATAGATCACCAAAGCAGTCCACACAATCTCATACAACAACCAAGTGCTACTTTGCGCCTTTCCATCCCTATAACTTAGCTAGAACTTGAATACCCTTCAATAATGACAAACACAATATACTCAGGTTATACATACTGATTTTTAGGCCACAACACCAAATAAAAACTAACTACTAACAGTCCACAAATTACAACAACTGAAAACTGATTTTCAGATTATTACTTCATCAATTCTTACTCCCACAACTTAGTTAAGACACCAATAAGATTAAACACAACATGTCCAAGAAAATACTCTTATGTGACAACAATATAATAATATGAAACTACTCCAAACAGTCCATAACACCATAACAACTTCAACTCAATTTCCAGCCCCTACTTCATAAGTCTTTCACCAAACATCCTAGCTAGAACTTAGATAAACTCAAATATATTGGGGGGGGGGG